>CANSZD010002882.1:0-183328 GCA_947648045.1 Beta corolliflora
TGTATATATTTTTATAGTTTTGGCAGCAAAGTCGGACGACCCAGTCTTTACTGTGCGGGGTAATGGGCGCGCATCGAGCAAACGACCCGTCTAAGACGAAGAATAATTCTCCTTCCTATAGCTGCGAAATGGAGGAATCGATGGACAAGTTCCGGAGGAAACGAGAGAAATCCAAAGTGCTTAGCCACTAGTCGGACCTACTTCCCCCGGCTAGAGTGGGGAAGAAAACCATGGAATAAATCCCGAGCCCGGTCAGGCATCGCTGAAGAATCGGACGAACCCTCCGCTACCTCGTGCGAAATTAGGAGACGCTTAGGCCCCCTCTCGATCCTGGTTTTATTTTAGCCAACCGTAGGTGGTTAGAAAATTGGCCCCCGTCCCAACTACTTGTCTCTTTGTTATGCCCATGCGGGCTTCTCTTTCGTCATTCTAGATAAGGAGGCTACAATTTTAAGCGCTCCCAAGAACCACTTCGCCGTTTATAAGCTAGCCTTGGACGCGGGGTTAAGATTTCCTCTCCACGATTTTATCGAGCAAGTGCTAAGGCATTACAACGTCGACCATAACCAGCGGCACCAAATGCATGGCACAACATTCGACATTCATAGTCGTATGCGAGTTGCGCGGCACGACCCTTTTTCTTTCGGCCTTTACTCGGATACACTATGTATCTAAAGTTCGGGACGATGGATGGAGCTTGGCTCGGCGTACGTAACCGCCCTGGCTTTCTTACGGCTTGGTGCAAACCTTCGAAGATGCACGATTGGAAAGCCGACTTCATTTTCCTCCAGTGCCAACGATTACATCATTGAGGGGTACGCGTTCATAGCCAGAGCGTTATGAATCTTGGACGAGGGTCGTCCTTTTTGGATTTAGAGGATAGGTTTGATGAAGAGGTGATGGAATACTTTAGAGTAAAAAGTATTCCAAACCAAATCATCCATCCTTTAAAGGGCCGACTCTTTGGATTCCCTTGAAAGAGATGTTTTATGATGATAACTTCTTGGTCGTCGGCTTGCGGTTGGCCGAGGATAGAGGTATACCTTGAAAACTCTAAGTAAATTGTGTCAGTCCATAATGTTTATCGTACTAACCCCTTTGTTTTTTTTTTTTTGCGGAATCGGCCAAAGCACTTCTCAAAAAATCTTGGACGAGCGATATCAATATGTCTAAATTTACTGATAACCTTTGGAAGGGAGTTCGCCAAGACGAGCGCC
Organism: Beta corolliflora; assembly: GCA_947648045.1. NCBI lineage: Eukaryota > Viridiplantae > Streptophyta > Magnoliopsida > Caryophyllales > Amaranthaceae > Beta > Beta corolliflora. The sequence goes on from CANSZD010002882.1 coordinate 1,218, forward strand.
TGAAAAAAGGGTTGAAACTACGGTAAACCCCCTTTTTACGGGCTTGGGTGGGGTTCTTCAAATAAGGAAAACGGCTACGCATGGCCGGTCTCCTTTTGCATTGGACGAGGATTCCTCGAGGAAGGAAGGCGTCCATGATTGGACGGCTTCCTTTTATCCGTCCATCCTCGTCCTTAACTTGATGTTGGCCATGGACGAAGGTCCGGATGGTTCGTCCAAGTGAGCATTAAGTTTTGGACGAGGGTTTATCGAGGAAGGAAGGCGTCCATGATTGGACGGCTTCCTTTATGGGTCCATCCTCGTCCCGAACTTGAAGGCGGCCATGGACGAGGATCTTGATTGTTCGTCCAAGGTGAGCAATACGTTTTGGACGAGGGTTCCTCAGGAAGGGAAGGCGTCCATGGTTTTGGACGGTTTCCTTCATCGGTCCATCCTCGTCCACAATTCATTTGGATGGCTTCCTTTAGCAAGCGAAGTGCGTCCATAACACATAAAATTAGCTTTGTCTCTTTTGGACGATTGTTCTCCGACTTGTGTTTGTGCGGAAAAATGCCCCAACAAAGCAAGACCCTTTGTGAAATCTTCTTCGTCCAAGAAAGAGGCCGCGGCGGCCGGTGATCGGCCTCGGCCAAAAAGCCCAAGGGCTTTGTGAAAAAGAAGACTAAACGACCATCCATTCGGGAAGACGACTCGGCCAGCAAGGGGTCGGAGAAAGACTATCCGCCTTCGGCGGGCAAAACTTTGGTGGACCGAACCTTTCAACGATGCCCGTAGTGGGAGAAAAAGGGCTTGGCTTTACCCTTGCTCCTAGTGATCGGTTGGACGCTGGCTAATCATCCCGAGATCAAGCGGACACTTTGCTACGGCGTTGGTGGATCGGCCCAGGGCGGCCGTTAAAGACGGATCGGCCTTCAGCGACTCGGTTGCTAAGTTGGTCTCCCAAATGTCGTTATCTATTAGGGCGGCGTGCTTATCTTCGGGTGAGTCATATTACCTAACATAGTTAGGACCACATTGGGTCGGTGGACGTTCAATGAGTCCGTCAACGAGCCAAAGATAGTCATCCCCATCAAGAGAAGCGACTCCCCCTCTTTCGGATAAGAGCAAAGGAGCACCTTCGGCTTCAGTGCTCCACCCAGTGGACTCAAACGAGGAGTCTTCTGCTGCCTTTGCAAAAATGTCAAAGGTTGAGAACGAGATAGGCTTAAGCAGGAGCTGTTCAAATGCTACCCTGAGTCCTACATAAAGGGCTTGAGGGGAGCATCGTCTGGGCATGTGGGCTACATGTCACAACTTGCTGCCGAGGTACATCTTGTTGTCATTTTTATGTTTGTACTTGTACCAATTTTTTATTTTGCAACTCGTCTACTGATTTGCTTGACCTTCGTTGTTTCAGCTTCTTTCTCGCAACATTTTAACTGAGGACTGGGCGAGAGAGCTTAGAAAGGAGAATAAGCACCTCGTCCATCGAGCTACGACGGTCGAGGACAAGACCATGTACGACATTCAGCTGGCGGAGACTCTTCACCGTCAATCCCGGGAGGCCTGGAAAAAATGGTCGGCCGAACTGGAGTCCAGCAACAAGAAGTACCTCGTCACCATCAACGACCTGTTCAAGGAAAAGGATCAATTACAGCTGGCCTTGGACACCGTCTCAGCTGAGTTGAAGGCCGAGAGAGATACTGCTCTTGTGGCCGCGGCTCAACTTAGGAGGGATAATCTCCTTCTAAGTTCCTAGAATGCTCGGCTGACAAGGGAGGTGACACAGGCCTACAACGACGCCAAGGAGGGCCTTAACCAGGTCATCTAGACGTCCAAGGACTGGGCTCTCAAGACCTTTGAGATGCTAGCGGCGCCAGGAAGTTCCTCGTTTTGGCGCGCTTTGGCATTTAAGGAGAGCGTCCTAGGGCAATGGTGACTGCGGAGGAGCCTCCTATCTTCCTTGATTCCTCGGACGATGAGGTGGAGGATGGTGAAGAGTCTCCCAAGGACAACCAAGAAGCTTCTACTGAATAAAGTTCCTAGCTTTAGGTTTATTCTTCTAAGTATCTTGGCTTGTTCGCCGTTGTAGCTTAGTCTCTTTGCTTTAGACTAATTTGTAACCCTTTTTGACGAGTGTGTAATGAAATGATCTTTTATCAATGCTTGTCTTTTGGTTCAATCATCGAACTTAAATTATCATCAAGTGTAACTGAGTCTCGTCCTATATTATGGACGATTTTCATTGAGGCCCGTCCGTCTTTTCTTGGACAACCTTCAAGCTTATTTAGAACAATAGATGAGTTTCGTCCTAGACTATGGACGATCTTCTAACTTTTCTGAAATAAACGAAGTATAATTGAGGCTCGTCCTGTTTTTCGGACGTCCTTCGAGCTTAATTAAGCAAAGGATGAGTCTCGTCGTAGTCTTTGGACGGTCTTCAAACTTTCCTCAAATAAGCAAAGTATAATTGAGGCTCGTCCTGTTTTTCGGACGTCCTTTGAGCTTAATTAAGCAAAGGATGAGTCTCGTCCTAGTCTTTGGACGATCTTCAAACTTTCCTCGAATAAACAAAGTATAATTGAGGCTCGTCCTGTTTTTCGGACGGCCCTCGAACTGGACTCGTCCTAGAAGTTCTAAGAGCTTAGATGTATCCCCCCCCTTCTTGTGCTTAGCTCATCCTTTTATTTCGGACGAGCTTTGTACCAAGAAGGAGAGCGGCCAACTTTGGCCGAGCCATCATAAAACTTTCGGTTTTTTCACCATATACCCCTGACAAATTAAAAAATTCACCATATACCCTCAATGTTTCAAATATTCACCATATACGCATGAGTTTTTGAAAACGTTCACCATATGCCCTTTTTTTAACGGACGTTAACTCGCCGTTTGCCACTATTAACCTAATTACCCATAATCTTTAAAAAAATAAAAAAAATTCCCATCTCTCTCCTCAACTATCAACACCGACTAATTATTGTCGTATTGGTACTCGTTTTGATGGGCTTCTCGAAATTCGTGACCTTAAAGGGTCGTATGTGGCGTCCATTTATTCAAAAAAAGTTATTTTGCCAGTGAAATCGGTCGTTTAAGATCATCTCGGGAAGCGTGCCCAGAACACCGTCGTATTTGTACTCGTTTTGATGGGCTTCTCGAAATTCGTGCCCTTAAAGGGTCGTAAGTGGCGTCCGTTTTTTATTTTTAAAAAAACTCGTTTCCTGTGAAATCGGTTGTTTAAGATCGTATCGGAAAGCGTGCCCAAAATACCGTCGTATTGGTACTTGTTTTGATGCGCTTCTCAAAATTCGTGCCCTTACATGGTCGTCGGTGGCGTCCGTTTTTTCAAAAAAAGTCATTTTGCCGGTGAAATCGATCGTTTAAGATCGCCTCAGGAAGCGTGCCCAAAATACCGTCGTATTGGTACTCGTTTTGATGGGTTTCTCGAAATTCGTGTCCTCAAAGAGTCATAGGTGGCGTCCATTTTTTCAAAAAAGTCGTCTTCTTGGGTGAAATCGATCGTTTAAGATCGTATCGGGAAGCGTGCCTAAAATATTATCGTATTGGTATTCGTTTTGATGGGCTTCTCGAAATTCGTGCCCATAAATGGTCGTCGGTGGCGTCCGTTTTTTCAATAAAAGTCGTTTTGGCAGTGAAATCGACCGTTTATGATCGCCTCGGGAAGCATGCCCAGAATATCTCGTTTTGATGGGCATCTCGAAACTTGTGCCCATCAAGGGTCGTCGGTGGCGTCTGTTTTTTCAAAAAAAATCGTTTTGGCGGTGAAATATAGAGTTTCATTTATTAAGGTTAATTAGTTAGAGTTTAAGGGCATTAGGGTTAGGGGTTAGGTTAATTAAAGTATTAGGGTTAGGGGGTTAGGTTAATTAAAGTATTAGGGTTAGGAGGTTAAGGTGGAGGGATGGTTAATTTGGTTTTTTTTTTTGAGGGGATGGTTAATTAGGTTAATAATGACAAAGTTGTAAATAATGCAAACGGCGACTTAACATCGGTTTGGAAAAAGGGTAGTTGGTGCACTTTTTTAAAAACTCAGGGGTATATGGTGAATATCTGAAACATTAGGGGTATATGGTGAATTTTCCAATTTGTTAGAGGTATATGGTGAAAAAACCGTAAAACTTTTCATTTAGGACGAGCTTAGATACTTGTATGCAATTTATATTTTACTGTTTATGGACGTACCATGTTTTGGCCGGCTTCCTTGAGGAAGCAATTCTCCTTTTGAAGTAGTGAGTCCTTACTAGGGCCTTTACTACTTAGCTGACCTTGTATTTGAAAGTAAGATTCCTTTACTAAGGCTTGCTTATTTCTGGTCGGCTTCCTTTTATGGACCATAATGTTTCTCTTACTAGAGACTATCATTATTTGGTTAACCAGATGTGTAATATACCTTTTAGGTTTATAATACTTTGGTCGGTCTCCTTGAGGAAGTAATGTGCGTCAGAGAAATGGTTATTCCCTGTTGTGATGTCCATTGTTTAGTTTTTACTTTGGACGTTTATAGTTCTCTTTAATTTTGTCTAAGTTAATGTCACTTTTAGACCACTAAACTAACTAGTGGTAAAAATGCTCCAAAGTGAACAATTTTAGTAAAAAAAAAAAGGAACAATATAGGGAGAAAGTAGAAATTGTATTATATGAATTTTGCTTGGCCAAGTGCCAAGGTACATGTATACATTTCTAATTCTCTTTTTTTGTGTCGTGGCACTTGTTTGGAATTACAAACTACTTTAAAATTCTTGCCGATTATCTGAGTCAGACGTGGTACTTCTTCAATGTGTCTGAGTTCCAAGTGCTGTATTGGTCGTCCATCCATATCTTGGAGACGAAAAGTTCCACTTCGCACTTCCTGGACTATCAGATAAGGTCCTTCCCAATTTGGTGTCAGCTTACCCAACTCCTTAGCTCGTCCAACAGCTTCCATCTTCCTCAGAACCAAATCCCCTACCTTGAGTGGTCATCTAATGACTCTCTTGTTAAAGTCCCGAGCCATTCGCAGCTTGTACAATTGCATTCGTAATAGTGCATTGCCCCTGACCTCTGGTACTTGGTCCAAGGCCGTGCGCAAGGCAGCCCAATTGGCTTTTTCTGTGCACAGCATGACTCTCAGGGTGGGTTCTTCAATCTCAATGGGCAAGACAGTTTCAGTACCATAGACCAACATGAAGGGTGTCTCTCCTATAGAGTTCTTGGTCGTGGTTCTAATGAACCATAACACCAGTTGTAGTTCTTCAACCCATAGTCCCTTGGCGTTGTCCAGCTTTCTTTTGATGTCGTTTGATAGGATTTTGTTGAACGACTCTACTTGCCTATTGGCTTGTGGGTGGGCGACTACAGCAAAGTGAGCTTTGAATTCTCTTTTCGCCAACCAATCTTTCGGCTTTGGTGTTTCAAGCGTGGACCATTGTAAAAAACGATGGGCTAGCGGCATGCCGAACCGAGTTATAATGTTCTTCCGGATAAAGCCCTTGACATCATTCGTCGTTATACCCCGCCTTGCTTCGACTTCTATCCATTTAGTGAAGTAGTCCACAACCACAATTACAAACTTCTTCCGTCCGCGACCACGGGGAAAGAGTCCCTGAATATCCATGCCCCACTTTGCAAAAGGAAGAGGGAATAAGATGGGAGTTAGGTAGTTGGACGGCTTCTGATGCAAATTCTCATGCTGATGATTGGTTTATATGCTTGATTTATGATTAGTTTTTAATAGTTTTTGTGATAGTTTTTAGGATAGTTTAGGCTAAATTTCTTCCTTTTCTTTCTTTTTGTGCATTTTCCCTCCTTTGCGCTTTTTCTTTGGGTGTTTGTTGTTATTTTAGGATTTGGGAGCACGCTTGGAGGTTCTATGCGAAAACCCGAGGCAAAGCATTGAAGAAATGGAGCACCAAGGAGCTCGAAAGAGAAGAAGAAAAGAGAGGAGCATACTGACCCGAGAGCCCGGGTGTGTGGACCCGCCCGGGACAGCCCAGCTAGCGCTTATAGCTCATTCCCATATGTTGACCCGCCCGGGTCTGTTGACCCGAGGGCCCGAATTTACTGACTCGAGGGCTCGGGTTCTTAGACCCGCCCAGGTCGTGCGTTTTGAGCATCCTCCATGTATCCTGATAAGTGGACCCCGCCCGGGTTTGGTGACCCGAGGGCTCGGGTCAGACCACCCGAATGCTCGGGTCAGGTTACTTTTTCGAAAACGTTTTGCGATTCTAGTGCCTTTTATGCGGGGGCTGTTTTGTAATTTTTCTGTTTTATTTCTTATGACTATATAAGAGGGACTCCTCATATTTTAGCTAAAAAAAATTTTAATTAGAGATTAGAGAGAGATTAAATCTTGTTTTAGCATTCAAACTCTAGAACAAAACCCTAGGAGAGAGAAAGTGGAGGTTTGAAGCTTTTGGATCTCCATTCTTCATTTATGAAAGCTTAAAGTTGGTAATCTTTGTTTATTTTCTTCTTTTCTTCTATTATTCTTGTTTATTTCATGCTTTGTTTGTTTAGATCTTGCTTTATTAGTTGATTATTTACATTTTTTTCTCTTTTTCCTCCATGGTTATGGTGATGAAGTTATTTCAAGCTTTGCTTTGTTTTATTTCCATAATGTGTGAGTAGTTCCCTACTAGGGGAAGGGATGTAAGCTTCATTTACTCTTTGGATCTTAGATTTAAGTTAGGGTGTTAGCTTTTGGGGTTGAACTTGTTGATCAAACTTGCTTTACTTGGTTTGTTGGGTGCTTGATCACCACTTAACTTGCATATTTGGAATTCCTAGTGAAGGATTGAGAAATGAAGCTAGGAATAAACTAAGTTTGGTTGCTAGACTAGGATCTCCATGAAAATAGGCATTTTCTAGTTTAGGGAAGCTTGATTAATCATGTTGTGCTTGATTTGGCTAGATTAGTTGCTCATGTCATGAGAATAGGTCATGAGTGACTAATCAAGCTCCTCTAATTAGCTCGAGAGAGTAATTAGAGTTCCTATGTACGTGATTTTCCCCTTGTGATCTCCCATTTGTTTCCCCTTGGTTTTGATGATTGGATTCTTGGATTGAATGTTGGTGAATTCCCTAATCCCCTAGTTCTTTTACCCTTATTTTCTCTCCTTTACTTGCTTGTTGATTTACTTTGCAAATTTCCTAGTTTATTTAGATTTTAAAATCATTGCTAAACTTTAAAAAAAAAACCCAAAAATTGATTTAGCTCATTGTAGTTAGCTAATTAACTCTTCATTTAACCCTACTTCCTTGTGGATTCGACCCTATACTTACCCTATATTGGGTAATTTAGGTTATATTTGGCGAGTATACAACGACCCGTCAAATTTTGACGCCGTTGCGGGGGAGGTTGCGGTCAACATTAGCTAATTGGTTAATTTTGAGACTAAATTGTCTTTTCTTTATTTTGGTGTGTTTACCTCTTGGTTGTTTTTACTAATATTCTCCTTAGCTTTGTTGGTTGCATGTCACGGAGATTGAGGGGCGATCCAACCATCCCCATCGATCACAACCTTGAAAATAACCTACGGTCCAACCATCGATTGTTGAACAACCGGGTTTTGAACAAGAGTTGTCTATCTCCACTACTTCTAGCACTATGGGGGATGAGGCTCCTAGAGCATTACTGGATTTTGGGCATCCCGAGGCATTTGAACTCAAAAGTGGTATTCGCCGCCCAACTACTACCGCCAACTTCGAATTTTCTCCGCATTTGATTCGCATGATCAAACAAGAGCCCAATGGGGGTATGACTCATGAGTGCCCTCTTGAGCATTTGGCTAATTTCTTGGAGCTATGTGCCACGGTGAAGCAAAACAATGTGAGTCAAGAGTTTGTGAGGCTCAACCTATTTTACTTCTCTCTTGTGGGCAAGGCTAAGAAATGGTTGCAATCCATTCAGGAAGACTCTTTGACAACTTGGGCACAAGTTACCACGGCTTTTGTGGATGAATTCTATTCTCAAGAGAAGACCTCCGAAGCTAGGAGGAAGATAGCTAATTTCTCTCAAGAGGAGGATGAGACATTGGTTGGAGCTTGGGATAGGTTCAAGGATCTTCGAAGATCTTGTCCTCACCATGGTTATAGTCAATGGATGCTTATGCAAAGCTTCTATGATGGTCTCCTTCCTATGACCCGTGCAAGCCTTGATTCGGGTGCGGGAGGCCAACTAACAAAGCTTCCGGTTGACACTATTGAGTCTACAATTGAAGAGGTAGTAAGACACTACTCTTGGGGGAATTCTACTAGAGCCGCAAGCAAGAAGAATGCAAGCAAAGGCAAGTATGACCTTGATGCCATTGACCATATCAATGCAAAACTTGATACCCTTGCAAAGAAATTGGAAAAAGTAAGCTTGGCATCTCCTAGCCAAGGCACTTCCCAAGCTTTTTCTTGTGAGATTTGTGGTGGGTCGGACCACGCTAGCTCTTATTGTGGTGGGTCTATGGACCATGTTGCATGGGTGAATACTAGGGGTGAGGGAAATTCTAACTTCAACAACCAAGCAAGATGGAATAACAATGCGAGTGGTGGATGGAAGAACCCTCAACCACCCCATCCTTACCAAGCTAGACCACCCGGATTCCATAACCCCCAACAAACATTCACACAACCACCCCCTAGAGCTCCCTTTGAACCAAATCTACCAAAACAATCTTCCCTAGAATCCATCCTCCAACTCTTCCTAGCTCAACAAACAAAAACCAATGTCGATAACGATAGGAAGTTTGGAGACATACACACTTCCCTCCAACAAATGAATGCCCACAATAAGATCATTGAAACCCAACTTGCCCAAGTCGCTCAACAAGTGAGCAACAACTCCTCAAACTCTTCCACCCAACTTCCTAGCCAACCCATTATCCGAGAGCAAGCTAAAGTCATCACTTTAAGATCCCAGGGGCTCACTATGAATGTCCTAAGATGCCCACACTTGATGATGCTAACCCCTCCAATGAGAGTGAGAATGTGGATAGTGAAGTTGATAAAGAGGTTGAAAATGTCGTTGTGGAAGACATTCATGAGGATGGCACTCCTATAGTTGTTGAACCCGAAAAGTCAAGTAAAGAGCCTCCTCCAATGAAGAGCTACACTCCTCCGGTTCCATATCCTCAAAGGTTAGCAAAGAAGCACTTCAATGACAAATTTGTCAAGTTTCTTGAGGTAATGAAAGGTTTACAAGTTCATATTCCATTTCTCCAAGCTATGGCTCAAATGCCCACCTATGACAAGTTTCTAAAGGAACTTCTTTCTAACAAGTCCAAACTTGAAGAAAGTTCCACCATTTCTCTCACCGCCGAAGTTAGTGCGGTCCTCCAAAACAAGCTCCACAAAAAGCTTGAAGATCCGGGGTCCTTCTCCATACCCTTGAGAATTGGAGATTTGGAGCCAAAGAGAGCATTGGTCGATCTTGGGGCTAGTGTAAGCCTAATGCCACTCTCCATTGCAAAGAAGCTCAACTTTGAGCTTAAGCCAACAAGAAGAGTGATACAACTAGCGGATCGCTCGGTTAAGGTGCCCGTTGAAGAATTGGAGGATGTTCCGGTGCAAGTTGGGAGAGTTTTCATTCCTTGTGACTTTGTAGTAATGGAGATGGAAGAAGACTCCCAAGTAACTCTTATTTTGGGAAGGCCTTTCTTGAAAACGGTCAGAGTGCTAGTTGACATGAAGAGAGATGTAATGACATTGAGAGTTGGAGATGAGAAGATGGATATCGCTTTCAACAAGAGCATGAAAGCTCCTATTATGGAAGAAGTGCATCGCATCGACACCCTTGAGCAAGAAGTGCTAAGCCTAAGGGCTTTGGTTGAAGTAAAGGATCCTCTTGAAGATGTGCTCCTAGGGGAAGAACAAGAAAAGGAGGGTGAAGCTTGGCACCTCAAGCAAGCCATGGACAAGGCACCAATCTACCAACCTACTCATGCAAGCTTCGAGGTTTTGGAGGCTTCATTAGAAAAAGAGGAGAGGACTACGCCTCCTCCTACATGTGAGTTAAAACCCTTCCCCCCTTCTTTGAAATATGTTTTTCTTGGAGATAATGAGACTTACCCCGTAATTGTCAATTCTACACTCAATGGTCCATCTCTTGACAAACTTCTTTGTGTTCTAAAACAACATCGAAGTGCCATTGGGTATACAATTGATGATCTCAAGGGTCTAAGTCCCACTTTGTGTATGCATCAAATTCATTTGGATGATGGTCAAGCCTCCTCAATTGAGCCTCAAAGAAGGCTAAATCCTAACATGAAGGAAGTGGTAAAAAAGGAAGTTTTGAAACTCCTTGAGGTGGGGATAATCTACCCTATCTCGGATAGTAGGTGGGTTAGCCCCGTTCAAGTTGTCCCAAAAAAGGGAGGAATGACCATCATTAAAAATGACAAAGGTGAGCTTATCTCCACAAGATCGGTCACCGGGTGGCGCATGTGCATTGATTACCGTAGGTTGAATAAGGCCACCCGGAACGACCATTTCCCCCTCCCTTTTATTGACCAAATGCTTGAAAGATTGGCGGGTCATACCCATTTTTACTTTTTGGATGGTTATTCGGGGTTCTTTCAAATCCCCATTCTCCCCGATGACCAAGAGAAGACAACATTCACATGTCCATTTAGCACCTTCGCTTATCACCATTTGGATTATGTAATGCTCCTTCCACCTTCCAAAGGTGTATGACTGCCATTTTTTCGGACATGCTTGAATCAACCATAGAAGTTTTCATGGATGACTTCTCCGTGGTAGGTTCATCTTTTGACATTTGTCTTTCCAACCTTCAAAAGGTTTTGGAGAGATGTCAAAAGATGAATCTTATTCTTAATTGGGAAAAATGTCATTTTATGGTTGAAGATGGCATAGTCCTTGGTCATAAAATATCTCAAAAAGGGATTGAGGTGGATCGGGCTAAGATTGAGGTTATTGAGAAATTGCCTCCCCCAACTTCGGTGAAGGGAGTGAGATCTTTTCTTGGGCATGCGGGTTTTTATCGCCGTTTTATCAAAGATTTCTCAAAAATCTCAAAGCCTCTATCCACTTTGCTTCAAAAAGACATTGAATTCAAATTTGACAAAGATTGCATGCATGCTTTTGAAACTCTAAAAAAGGCCCTAATTTCCGCCCCCATAGTGCAAGCTCCTGATTGGAGCTTGCCTTTTGAACTAATGTGTGATGCTAGTGATAGCGCAGTGGGAGCCGTTTTACGGCAAAAAAAGAAGGGAAGCTACATGTGATCTACTATGCAAGCAATACGCTTGATTCCGCTCAAAGGAACTATGCCACCACGGAGAAGGAGCTATTAGCAATTGTATTTGCTTTTGACAAGTTCCGGTCATATCTTGTATGCTCCAAGGTGGTGGTATACACGGATCATGCGGCTATCAAGTACCTCATGACCAAGAAGGATGCCAAACCTCGGTTAATTAGGTGGATCCTTCTCCTACAAGAGTTTGATATTGAGATCAAAGACAAGAAGGGCACCGAAAATTCGATTGCCGACCACCTTTCTCGCCTTCCCATGAATGATTTACATGACTTGGACCCTCCCATCAATGATTCTCTCCAAGATGATTTCCTATATGTGGTGAAGACTATGTATGCTCCTTGGTTCGCGGATTTTGCTAATTTTCACGCTAGTGGAGTCATACCGGATGACCTTAACTACCAACAAAAGCGGAGATTCATGCATGAGGCCAAGCACTACGTATGGGAGGACCCATTCTTGTTCAAGAGGGGGTGGATGGTATTTACCGGAGGTGTCTCCCGAAGGATGAGATTGAGGATGTAATAGGGATGTGCCATTCATCCCAATGTGGTGGTCATATGGGAGCCGACAAGACCGTGGCAAAGATTTTGCAATGTGGATTATTTTGGCCAAACATGTTCAAGGATGTTTGGGGCTTTGTCAAGGCTTGTGATCGATGCCAAAGGGTTGGCAATATCTCAAAGAGGCATGAACTACTCCTTACAAACATCTTGGAGTTGGAAGTTTTTGATGTTTGGGGGATTGATTTCATGGGTCCCTTTCCCTCCTCCCTTGGTAATCGTTACATCTTGGTAGCGGTTGATTACGTTTCTAAATGGGTTGAAGCAATCGCCTCCCCTACAAATGATGCCAAGGTAGTGGTCAAGCTATTTAAGAAGGTGATCTTCCCCCGTTTCGGAGTTCCAAGAGCCATCATTAGTGATAGGGGATCACACTTCGCCAAGAAATCATTCAAAGCCCTTCTTGCTAAATATGGGGTGCATCACAAAATGGGTCTCTCTTACCACCCTCAATCTAGTGGCCAAGCGGAGATATCTAATCGAGAGGTCGAGCTCATTTTGGAGAAGACAGTGAACCGATCTCGAAAGGATTGGTCTTCCAAGTTGGACGATGCATTGTGGGCCTACCGCACGGCCTACAAAACCCCTATTGGCATGACACATTACAAGCTTGTTTATGGAAAATCGTGTCATTTACCCGTAGAATTGGAGCACAAGGCTTATTGGGCCATCAAGGCTTTAAATTTTGACCTTCAAGCTTCGGGTGAAAGAAGGATGCTTGATGTCCATGAGCTTGAGGAGCTTAGGAGGGATGCCTATGAGAGTGCCCGGGTGTATAAAGAGAGAACAAAGGCTTGGCATGATCAACGAATCATGAAAAGAGAATTCAAAGTTGGTGATAAAGTCCTTTTGTTCAATTCAAGGTTGAGGCTATTTTTGGGCAAGCTCAAATCAAGGTGGAGTGGTCCATTCACCATGCATCAAGTATTCCCACATGGTGCGGTCGAGATTTGCAACGATGCAAAGGGATGTTTCAAGGTGAACGGGCAAAGAATCAAGCTATATTATGATGGTGTGTCCATTCAAGAAGCGTACTCTATTGCACTTGAGGACTACTCCTGGGCGGGCGCGAATGTGTCGTCGTCGTGCACCGCACCCGGCCAAAGATAAAATTTCTCCTACTCTTGGTTACACTAAGGTAGTATAATGGAAGTAGGGGTCGTATCCACAGGGAAACAGGGACGAGTTTAATACTCAGCGTGATTCAAAACCTAGATTAAGCTAAGGGCCGAGAAACCTAATAATAATTACAAAGGGGGGTTTCAAGTTGATTATACGAACAAACTAAAACTAACTAGCATATAAACAAAATGAGAAATCAATATGGGAAGATCTTGAATCCGATTAACATAAACTTCAATTCATTATCGATCCTTGAACCTCCACTCTTATTATTTCCATAATTATCTATTGTCGAGAATTAATCTCGTGTTCTCCTTATTCTTAGTTGAATAGCACGATCAGCGTGACTATAAAACCCTAACTAAAGGATAACCCAGTACGATCGCGTCTAAGTTCAATCCAATAGCAGCAATAAACACAGAGAACCAACAGACCTGCTAACGTCATACAAGCGATAAACATTCAACAGTTGATTCAATTTCCCCAAGAAATAACCAAGACGATCTGCATCTAAGTTACTTCCTAGTTTGCTACCAATTGATAAAAGAATAAAACAATCCGATTCTATTCTTAAATCTAGCATTAGATTAATTACACAATCAAACTAGTAACATTCCTAGCATAATCATGCAAAAATCATAGAAAGCAAGCATAGAAATTAAACCATAATCAAAGGAAATAGAAAGAGAGGAAAGATCTCACAATAATGCTTGAAGCTCCATATTAATCTCGTTCAAGAACGGTTCAAGCTACAATCGGAATAGCATAAGCCAATCCCATAACTGAAATCTACAAAAACTAAACTAGAAAATAAAAACTAAAAAGATGAGACAACAAGAGAGGAGTGGAGTTTTGGAGACTCCCTCTCCTTGTGGCTGCTGCCCCCCTAGGTCCAAAAACAAGCTTTAGTATTTATACTAAAGCTCAAAAATCAGCCGACATTTAGACCGACCTAGGGGTCGCGAGGTGCGAAGTAGGTCGCACCGTGCGATTGATCTCTGCCTCCAACACGAGCTGAAGAACTGGGCCAAGCCAAGCAGGTCGCACCGTGCGAGGATTCTCGCGAGGTGCGAGCAAGGCAGGTCGCGAGGTGCGACCATGCTCGCGAGGTGCGAGCTGCCTCGGCCTTGCTTGCGATGGGCGAGCGCTGGGCTTGTGATGGGCGAGCATGCTGGGCGCGCGCAAGGCTTGCGGTGTGCGAGCGCTGGGCGTGCATGCTGGATGGGCGAGGCTTCTATGGGCGAGCTGGGCTAGGTGCTGCTTGATTGTGGCGCGCGCAAGGCTTGCGGTAGCTTGCTGCGATGGGCGAGCTGTGTTGAGCGTGCACGCGAGAGCTGGGCTATGATGCCGAGCTTGCGGTGCACGAGAGCTTGGTGAGGAGCGCGCAAGAGAGCTTGGTTGGTGAGACGATGTTGTGCTTGCGATGCAGCTTGATACTTTGCTTCACCTTGAAAGCTCGGAACATAAGACGTTAACACCAATTATCTCGCAAAGCTCCGAACTTCCGCTAAGGGTTAAATAAAACACGAACGTTAACAATTACAATCAAACCCTTAGCAAAGTGCACCCAAAGTTACGTAAATACTACGTGTAACTTGAGCGTATCAAATACCCCCACACTTGAACTTTACTCGACCTCGAGTAAACTCAAAATGAGGATCACCAAATAAATCATCACCTAAGCTAGCGACAACAACCTACACTCCCCATCAACTACACCATCATTATCACATCTTAACAAAATACGCTCAAAACCTAAACGTAAGGGATGATGATTCCCCCACACTTAGATTCAAGCTACTATCAAAAATACAGACGCGACAACAATAATCACCAAACGACAACCAAAATGTGAGCTCAAATCCTGAAGGATCTCAAAGGAGTTGAACCCACTCCAACGCCACAATCAAAATGACAACTCGCCTAAAACCTCAAAAGATAAACTACTACTAGAACAACTAACTTAAAATAGCAAGCCATGGAACAAAGACAAAAAGGGATAAATTCCATGCTTACTCCCAAAAACAAACAATCAACCAAAAGAATGTGAAAGCCAAAATAAATCTTCACAAAATCAAGGATGAAATAACCAAACCAACCCGAAAACGCTTTCCACCTTATGACACCATCTCCGGCAAATGAGTTTTCAAAGTACAAAATTCTCTCTTAATCTCTCATTTTGCCTAGGAGCCCTTTCGGGTTTTCATCCTAGCTTCATACATTTCTTTTTGGTTGCATCTCACCATCTTACCCGCTCAACTAGCTCTTTTTTGCATAGGCCGCCCTTTCGGGTTTTCGACCTATCCGAGCCCCCAATTTTGCCCGAGTCGCCCGCCCTTGCGGGTTTTCAACTCAGCGGGATTCTTTTCATCACTTTTTTTTTTATATTCTTTTTTTTTTCATTTTTTTTTTCATTTTCATTTTTTTTCAAATTGAAAGTAATATATACAACATAGATACATGAGAATGAGAATACCCTCCCCCCTACTTAAACTACACATTGTCCTCAATGTGTCGACAATTAAAAGAAAAAGTAAACTGAAAAAGGGGAGAAATTTGAAAATCGGGTAAATCGAAGATCGAATGCTCAAAACTCATGAAAAGCAATCCGTCAAACTCAAACTTCTTAACAACACCAACTCAAATCACATAACTCAACTCACAACCCTCTCCCTCGAATCACTCAAACAAATGACAAGTTCAAAAGTTTTGAATTTGTGAGATTTTCACCTAGCTCAAGAGATCGAAAAGATACATTAACAATCTCAATCCTCTAGTGTTACCAACTCCTAGCTATTGAAGTCCTCCCAATGGATTTTCTTTTGTGGATTTTGGTTACAAGCGGATTAAGATTGGTTGTGGATCTTTTTAGTGGGTGGGCGGTGGGTGAAAGAAAATTTGTTGTGGTGGTGGAAATTTGATGAGAAAATAAAGGAAAAGAAAGAAAATAAAAGGGTCTCGGGTTGCCTCCCGAGAAGCGCTGTTGTTTAAAGTCGTGAGCTCGACTTAGTACCTTAAGCTTAATCATTGGGTTGTGCTCCATGTGTGACAGTAGTGGTTCCATGTCAATCTCCACTTCAAGTACCTGCAAAATTGATTGAGAAGAACTCTTGCAATGCATCGTTAGCGCTATGAGCGTCAACAAAAAACAAAGAGCACAAACAATACCATCCAAAAATCACACTAAATACAAACAAGTAACACCGTTTCCCCGGCAACGGCGCCAAAATTTGGGCGGGCGCGGATGTGTCGTCGTCGTGCACCGCACCCGGCCAAAGATAAAATTTCTCCTACTCTTGGTTACACTAAGGTAGTATAATGGAAGTAGGGGTCGTATCCACAAGGAAACAGGGACGAGTTTAATACTCAGCGTGATTCAAAACCTAGATTAAGCTAAGGGCCGAGAAACCTAATAATAATTACAAAGGGGGGTTTCAAGTTGATTATACGAACAAACTAAAACTAACTAGCATATAAACAAAATGAGAAATCAATATGGGAAGATCTTGAATCCGATTAACATACACTTCAATTCATTATCGATCCTTGAACCTCCACTCTTATTATTTCCATAATTATCTATTGTCGAGAATTAATCTCGTGTTCTCCTTATTCTTAGTTGAATAGCACGATCAGCGTGACTATAAAACCCTAACTAAAGGATAACCCAAGATGCGATCGCGTCTAAGTTCAATCCAATAGCAAAGCAATAAACACAGAGAACCAACAGACCTGCTAACTTCATACAAGCGATAAACATTCAACAGTTGATTCAATTTCCCCAAGAAATAACCAAGACGATCTGCATCTAAGTTACTTCCTAGTTTGCTACCAATTGATAAAAGAATAAAACAATCCGATTCTATTCTTAAATCTAGCATTAGATTAATTACACAATCAAACTAGTAACATTCCTAGCATAATCATGCAAAAATCATAGAAAGCAAGCATAGAAATTAAACCATAATCAAAGGAAATAGAAAGAGAGGAAAGATCTCACAATAATGCTTGAAGCTCCATATTAATCTCGTTCAAGAACGGTTCAAGCTACAATCGGAATAGCATAAGCCAATCCCATAATTGAAATCTACAAAAACTAAACTAGAAAATAAAAACTAAAAAGATGAGACAACAAGAGAGGAGTGGAGTTTTGGAGACTCCCTCTCCTTGTGGCTGCTGCTCCCCTAGGTCCAAAAACAAGCTTTAGTATTTATACTAAAGCTCAAAACTCAGCCGACATTTAGACCGACCTAGGGGTCGCGAGGTGCGAAGTAGGTCGCACCGTGCGATTGATCTCTGCCTCCAACACGAGCTGAAGAACTGGGCCAAGCCAAGCAGGTCGCACCGTGCGAGGATTCTCGCGAGGTGCGAGCAAGGCAGGTCGCGAGGTGCGACCATGCTCGCGAGGTGCGACCATGCTCGCGAGGTGCGACCATGCGCGCGAGGTGCGAGCTGCCTCGGCCCTGCTTGCGATGGGCGAGCGCTGGGCTTGTGATGGGCGCAAGGCTTGCGGTGTGCGAGCGCTGGGCGTGCATGCTGGATGGGCGAGGCTTCTATGGGCGAGCTGGGCTAGGTGCTGCTTGATTGTGGCACGCGCAAGACTTGCGGTAGCTTGCTGCGATGGGCGAGCTGTGTTGAGCGTGCACGCGAGAGCTGGGCTATGATGTCGAGCTTGCGGTGCACAAGAGCTTGGTGAGGAGCGCGCAAGAGAGCTTGGTTGGTGAGACGATGTTGTGCTTGCGATGCAGCTTGATACTTTGCTTCACCTTGAAAGCTCGGAACATAAGACGTTAACACCAATTATCTCGCAAAGCTCCGAACTTCCGCTAAGGGTTAAATAAAACACGAACGTTAACAATTACAATCAAACCCTTAGCAAAGTGCACCCAAAGTTACGTAAATACTACGTGTAACTTGAGCGTATCAACTCCCCTCCCAATGATTGAAGATTTATGGTAGTCAAGCTAATGACACTAGTAGAATAAATGCTTATTGCTGCGGTCATTAAGTGGCCTATTGCGGCGGTTTTCACCGCGCAGCAATAAAGGGCGCAACAATAGGTAAATTACATATTGCTGCGGTTTTAAACCGCAATAATTGGGCAACCTATTGCTGCGGTTCCTACCCAAAACCGCAGCAATATGTAGTGTTAATAATAAAAATAAAAAATAAAAAGCAACCTATTGCTGCTGTTGTTTGGTAAAAACAGCAGTAATAGGTTACCTATTGCTGCTGTTTTTACCAAACAACAGCAGCAATAGGTTGTTTATTTTTTTTAAAAAAAATTCATACATTTCTAATGTCATACTTCACCCAAGCAACATTTTCACAAAGAAAACCACACAACCAGATTTTTTGGAATTCATTCAAACATCAAATGAATTAATAAAGCCCATAACTACCGCATTTACATTTGATATTATAAGAAATGAAACTATGAAACACACCAAATCTGAAAAATGTGACCAATACCAAAAACTAAAATATCATATTCATTACAAAATTAAAATGGAAATTAAACAATAATAGAAACTCTAAAATAATTCATTAAAAAAAAGTAAAAACAACAAAATAGAAATCCTAAACATCTAAACTCAAAAAAAAATGAAGAAAATAAAAAATACAAAACGTTGGTGCAGATCTGGTGAAACTCGAACCGTTGGTCTGAGCGCCGACGAAGGAGACGAACGGAGGCCGACGAAGGAGATGAAGGAGACGAACGAAGGAGATGAACGAACTCCTTTCTCTCTCTAGTTTCTCGATGTGCCGAACAGTTCAATGAACGAAGGAGATGGACGGCCGAACTGTGAATGGCCGGCGAAGGATGGTCGAACGACGAGCGACGAGGCTGGTTCCGTTCGCCGGTTGCGGTTTACTGGTGGAGCAACGAACGACCAACGCCTCGAGATCTGAAGATGAAGAACGAGTGATGATGAAGATGATGAAGACGAAGATGCTTCCGGCGATGTTTCCAGATTTAAAAAAAAAGAGAGAAAATGAAGAGATGCTTCCGGCGATGTTTCCAGATTTAAAAAAAAAAGAGAGAAAATGAAGATGATGAAGAGATGCTTCCGGCGAGTGTTGAGAGATGAGAGAAGGACGCTGAAAGGTTTTTAATGAAGAACGAATGAGTGAGAGAGAGGAGGGAGAAGAATGAGAGTGAAAAAAAAACGGCTGAAGGAGGACAAAGAACCCTAGCGGGCGCCTTTTATTATTAATTTTGAAATTCTATTGCTGCGGTTTTTCCTAGGAACCGCAACAATAGATTAAAATATAATTAAAAAATAATATTTTAATATATTCTTTGCGGTTACGTGTGGAAACCACAGCAATATGTCTGGTCATTATAGTCAACTTTTCCCGTTGAAACCATATTGCTGCGGTTTTCAGCCGAAACCGAAGCAATATGGTTATTTTATATTTTATCTTTTCTTTTTACGTGACATATTGCTGCGTATGGGTAAAACCGCAGCAATACCACCGCAACAATAAGCAATTATTCTACTATTGTGACTTAAAACAAGCGCTTAGCGGGAGGCAACCCGTTTTTCTCACTTATTTCTATTTCTTTCTCTTTTTTTTGGTTTTGATTTACTTGGAATGATGGCTTATCACATATTATTATGACATTTGAAATGCTTGTTGTGGTGATTTTGTGATTTGTGTATGTTTAAGATTGATTTGGAGAATTTTGGAGCAAAGAGAGGCAAAGAAGAAACAAAAAAAGAATAATTTGGAGCGGACCCGAGGGCCCGGGTCCCCTGACCCGCCCGGGTAGCTAAGGAAACTGAAGGCAAATGAAGACTGATAGCCTGACCTGCCCGGGTTGGCTTGGACCCGCCCGGGTCAGCTCGACCCGAGGGCTCGGGTTTGTCGACCCGCCCGGGTCGGGTGAGGCGAGATAGGTGAAGCTGCCCAAATCTGACCCGCCCGGGTCTGAGAAACCCGCCCGGGTCGTTCGACCCGAGGGCTCGGGTGAGTCGACCCGCCCGGGTCGGGCGATCAGTTGGCAATGTAAAGGGGCCGAAAAATCTGATTTTTTTTCTATCTTCCCTCATTTTCTCTTCACTCTTGCTTCATCTTGAACCTCTCAACTCTCTCTAACCCTCTTCAACTCAAACCCTAAGATCCGCACCTACCATAGGCGGGATCCCCATGAGCTTGCCCCCTCCTCTTCCGCCCCTCCCCCTCCTCCTCCCCAACCCCATCCCACTTATGTTCCCGACTATGCCCCTATTTATGCCCATATAGATAGGCGATTTGATAGCTTTGAACAAAGACTAACCACCTTTCAACAAGAGATGCGAGAGAGTTTTACCCCCATCTTGCAATTCTTTCATGATAACAACATGGTCACTCCCGGCACCCCCTACCCCTCTTATATGCAACCCACTTCTCCCCCCGAGGGGGAGGAAGACCTCGACCCTTGAGTTGGTCTCTCCCCACCCCCCCTCCCCGCTTGTTCTTCCTTTCACACCGAGGACGGTGTTTGGTTTGGCTTGGGGGGGTATTTTCATTGTTTGGGTAGTTTTTACCTTGCGGGGTATGTATTAGGAGATCCTTGTTGCTATTTTGATTGAATTGTTGTTTGTGATTATGGTTAAGCTTGGTGAATGGGCCAATGCTTGTTAATATGTGGAGTGCCATGATTCCATTTTTCTTATTTGTTTATTTTCTTAGTTTTTAAGAAAAAGAAAAAAAAATCGTATATTTTTTTAAAAAAAACCAAAAATAATTTTCTTTCCTTTTTCATTTTCTTTCTTTGTTTTAGCTTTATTTCTTTTCCTTTTCTTTCCCTTCTTTTTCAACCTTTGTTTTTAGTTCAAAAAAAAATAAAAATAAATTTTTTTTTTGAAAAAGAGCAAAAATAGCAAAAAAATCTGAAAAACAAAGAAAAACAAAAAGAAGTTTTAGCTTTGAATAAAGTTTTAATTTCCTTGCCCAAGGAAGATGCTAGTTGATGATATATGTGGATTCCTTGCTTGAATTTTGAGTATATGTTTAGAGGCTCCTTTTGGAAGAGTGTGAGCTTGGGTTGTGGTGCTTTAGGAGGTGATTAATCTTGATTGCATTAGAATCGACCAAAATGAAACCAATGAATGCTCAATTGGACGTTTAGTCTTGAATCTTGACTATGTTGCTCATGCTTGAATAAATTTAGCTTCAAATTTGCGGTCCCTAGTGTCCCTAGATATGCTCATCATGTCCCCAAACAAAACTCTACAAGAAGCTTAGTTTTTACTTCTTTTCGTTTGTAATAAGTGGTACAAAAAGCCACAAGTTCTCATGTTTCTCTTTAGTGAGTAGTTACTCCTCATTTGTATAGCAAAAATTCCCATAATAAGGGAAAAAGAAAAAGCCAAAAACAGTAAAAAAAGGCGTGAAAAATGAAAAAAAGTGAAGAAAAACGAAAAGCAAAAAGAATAGATGAATTCCAATAAAAGAGGTCAATTTGTGGATGTCTCCCACACTTAGTACTATTTTTCTAAAGTTTTGAGTAGAGTGGAGTCTAAGGCATATTTGTGTGTCTAGGGATGGTGGACTAGTGGTTTGAGCTTCTATAATACTTGAAGGGCCCTAAGTCTTTTAGATAGCTAGGTGTTCTCTAATGAGCGAGTAAAAAGTCTAATTAGGTGTCCTTTTGCAATCTTGATTAGTTGCTTTCTCTACCCATAACCTATGAGTACACTTGGAAATTAGTTGTTTTGAAAGTTGCTCTCTATCTTTCCTTGTGAACCATTTCATTGCTAGTTGACTTGGGCATTACTCTTGAATTTGGTTGAATAAATGGTTGATGAAAAACTAGAGTTGTGGGTTTGAAAACTCTTCGGAAACCCTCGCGAGATCCCACTCACCCTCTAGAGCGATCTAGGGGTTTAAAGAGCTTGTTGCATGTGCTAAATGCAATCGTGATTCCTACAAAAATGAGTTAGTGTAAATTATTTATCCTTCCTTCCTTTTTCATTTTTCTTCCCTCTTTCTTCTTCATTTTGTTTTCAAATAAGTTTTCATTCTCCTACTTGTGTTTTAATCTATTTTGCTTGAGGACAAGCAAAGATCTAGTTTGGGGGAGTTTGATGATTGGTTTATATGCTTGATTTATGATTAGTTTTTAATATTTTTTGTGATAGTTTTTAGGATAGTTTAGGCTAAATTTCTTCCTTTTCTTTCTTTTTGTGCATTTTCCCTCCTTTGCGCTTTTTCTTTGGGTGTTTGTTTTTATTTCAGGATTTGGGAGCACGCTTGGAGGTTATATGCGCAAACCCGAGGCAAAGCATTGAAGAAATGGAGCACCAAGGAGCTCGAAAGAGAAGAAGAAAAGAGAGGAGCATGCTGACCCGAGGGCCCGGGTGTATGGACCCGCCCGGGTCAGCCCAGCCATCGCTTATAGCTCATTCCCATATGTTGACCCGAGGGCCCGGGTCTGCTGACTCGAGGGCTCGGGTTCTTAGACCCGCCCGGGTCGTGTGTTTTGAGCATCCTCCATGTTTCCTGATAAGTGGACCTGCCCGGGCCAGGCCACCCGAGTGCTCTAGTCATCTCACCCGCCCGGGTCGGGTTACTTTTCCGGAAACGTTTTGCGATTTTAGTGCCTTTTATGCGGGGGCTGTTTTGTAATTTTTCTGTTTTATTTCTTATGACTATATAAGAGGGACTCCTCTTATTTTAGCTAAAAAAATTTTTAATTAGAGATTAGATTGAGATCAAATCTTGTTTTAGCATTCAAACTTTAGAACAAAACCCTAGGAGAGAGAAAGTGGAGGTTTGAAGCTTTTGGATCTCCATTCTTCATTTATGAAAGCTTAAAGTTGGTAATCTTTGTTTATTTTCTTCTTTTCTTCCATTATTCTTGTTTATTTCATGCTTTGTTTATTAGTTGATTATTTGCATTTTTTTCTTTTTTTCCTCTATGGTTATGGTGATGAAGTTATTTCAAGCTTTGCTTTGTTTTATTTCCATAATGTGTGAGTAGTTCCTTACTTGGGGAAGGGATGTAACCTTCATTTACTCTTTGGATCTTAGATTTAATTAAGTTAGGGGGTTAACTTTTGGGGTTGAACTTGTTGATCAAACTTGCTTTACTTGGTTTGTTGGGTGCTTGATCACCACTTAACTTGCATATTTGGAATTCCTAGTGAAGGATTGAGAAATGAAGCTAGGAATAAACTAAGTTTGGTTGCTAGACTAGGATCTCCATGAAAATA
The DNA here is from genome assembly GCA_947648045.1 of Beta corolliflora. Classification (NCBI taxonomy): domain Eukaryota; kingdom Viridiplantae; phylum Streptophyta; class Magnoliopsida; order Caryophyllales; family Amaranthaceae; genus Beta; species Beta corolliflora. Next base: position 24,344 of record CANSZD010002882.1, read on the forward strand.
GGCATTTTCTTGCTTAGGGAAGCTTGATTAATTATGTTGTGCTTGATTTGGCTAGATTGGTTGCTCATGCCATGATAATAGGTCATGAGTGACTAATCAAGCTCCTCTAATTAGCTCGAGAGAGTAATTAGTGTTCCTATGTACGTGATTTTCCCCTTGTGATCCCCCATTTGTTTTCCCTTGGTTTTTATGATTGGATTCTTGGATTGAATGTTGGTGAATCCCCTAATCCCCTAGTTCTTTTACCCTTATTTTATCTCCTTTACTTGCTTGTTGATTTACTTTGCAAATTTCCAAGTTTATTTAGATTTTAGAATCATTGCTAAACTTTCAAAAAAACCCAAAAATTGATTTAGCTCATTGTAGTTAGCTAATTACTCTTGATTTAACCCTACTTCCTTGTGGATTCGACCCTATACTTACCCTATATTGGGTAATTTAGGTTATATTTGGCGAGTCGACCCGTCACATGCTTCTGGCAACTATCACACTTCTTTGCATAATCCAGAGCGTCCTTTTTCAATGTAAGCCAATAATACCCAGTCCTTAAAGCCTTTTCTCCCAAAGCTCTTCCCCCAATGTGAGATGCACATGCCCCTTCATGGAGTTCCTTCAGCACTTCTAGTCCATTTTCCCTGGTGATACACTTGAGAAGAGGACGATTGAATGACTTCTTGTAGAGGGTTTCATCCCACAGTTCAAACCACTTGACTCGGGCTTTTACGTACTTAGCCTCTACAAGGTCCGAAGGTAGCCGTCTTGTCTTCTTAAATTCGATAATGGGCTCCATCCAAACTGCCCCGCGGCTAAGAAACATGATATGTTCTCGCTCAATGCTCTTTTTCGTCTTAACTTCCCATAAATCAATTCTTGGTGCATCACAATCGGCTGAATTGGCCAATTTTGAGAGAGCATCAGCTTGATGATTTTCTGACCTTGGTACTTGGTCGAGAACAAATCGCTTTAAGGGCTCAATCTCATCCTTGATCAGACGCTTATATATGCTCATTGATGCTTCTTTGCAATCAAAATCTCCATTGACTTGGCTGACGACTAAGATAGAGTCCGATTTGGCCTTAATCTCTAAAGCCCCAGCCGCCTTACACATCTTGATCCCAGTTAGAAGTGCTTCATACTCAGCTTCATTATTGGACGCTTGGAATTGGAACCTTAGTGCATATTCAAATTTATCTCCTTTTGGAGATTGACAAATGATTACTGCCCCACATCCATTGACAGTGGATGATCCATCTACCATGAGCGTCCAGTGCTTCCTTCCTTCGGCTGGATCAGATATTGGTTCTATAGTTGGCCGAGTGAGCTCAACTATAAAATCTGCCAAAGCTTGCCCCTTAATAGCTTTCCTTGGTTCAAAAGATATGTCAAACATGTTTAGTTCCACAACCCACTTCAGCATCCGTCCAGTAGCCTCTATCTTTTGTAGAACTTACTTCAGAGGTTGGTTAGTATAGATTAGTATACTGTGAGCTAAGAAATAGGGTCTCAACTTCCTGTTGGCCATGACAAGTGCCAACCCAAACTTCTCGACCGGTGTGTACCTACATTCCGCGTCCTTGAGCACATGATTTATAAAGTATATTGGGATTTGCACTGACTCCCTTTCAGCCAGTAAAACAGCACTCACGGCATGAGGAGACACAGCTAAGTATACAAACAGTTTTCCCCTTCGGCTGGACTAACCAACCTAGGCAACTGACGAAGATGGTCCTTGACTTGCTGAAGTGCTTGTCCAACTTCTGCTGTCCATTCAAACTTAACTTTCTTCTTGATAGTAGCGAAAAAATGATGACACTTGTCTCCTGACTTAAACAAGAAACGTCCAAGGGCAGCTAGGCAACCCGTTAGACGCTGTACTTCCTTGATCTTGGACGGGGACTTCATGTCTAGGATAGCTTGGATCTTTTCAGGATTGGCTTCTATTCCCCTCTAATCTACTAAGAAGCCTAAGAACTTCCCCGCCAAAACACCAAAAACACATTTTTTGGGGTTCAATTTCAACTTGTACTTCCTGAGAGTTTCAAAGGTTTCTCTCAAATCACCAACATGGTCTCTTTCTTGCTGACTTTTTACAATCATATCATCAATGTATGCCTCCATGTTTCTTCCTAGTTGTGGCTGGAAGACCGTGTTGATCAGTCTTTGGAAAGTGGCTAGGGCATTCCTGAGGCCAAAAGGCATCCTCAGCCAGCCATACAACCCCTTCTCCGTAATGAAGGACGTCTTGTCCTGGTTCTCCGGCCACATGAGGATTTGATGAAATCCTGAATAAGCGTCTATGAAGCTAAACAAAGCATGGCCGGCCGTGGAATCTACCAACTGATCCAACTTAGGCAAAGGAAAACTGTCCTTAGGACAGGCCTTGTTAAGATCAGTGTAGTCCACACACATTCTCCAGGTGCCATAAGGCTTTGGTACCATGACAGCATTAGCTATCCATTCAGGATAGTAAGTTTCTCTTATGAATCGTGATTCCAACAACTTCTGCACTTCTTGGTCGACTGCCTGGTTTCTGGCCGGCCCCAAGTGTCTTTTCTTCTGACGAACAGGTTTTAAGCTTGGATAAACATTTAGCCGGTGGACGACTATCTTTGGATCAATTCCAGGCATTTCTTCAACGCAGTAGGCAACCACATCTTGCAATTCTTTGAGCAAGCTAATCAAAATGTCCCTCAACTCAGGGGAGAGAGAAGATCCAATCTTCAAGGTTCTTTCTGGACGAGCTTCATCCAAACAAACATCTTCTGGGGCCTCCACAGGCTCTGGACGTTAAAGGGCCACACCCATAATGGCCATCACTTCTTCAGACGAGGGTGGCTATTCCTTGATGGGCACATACTTTCTTTTCTTGTTGGGAAGGTTTTCGGACGTTTTCCTTGAGGGATCAACCTGCGTCTGAGGACTTTCAATTGTCATTCTCAGAGAGGCCACTTGGTCTTTTACGATCTCGACCGCTTTCCCTTCGCCAGTGACCTTCGTCTGGTCTTGCTTCTCCGCTTTCCAGGATGATGGTTTCAAAGTAGTTAGGTAACATTCCCTAGCCGCCTGCTGGTCTCCATACAAGGAGCCAATTTGACCACCATCACATTCAAACTTCATGAGCATCAAGTTGGTTACTATCACAGCCTTAACATGGTTCAGAGTTGGCCGTCCAAGAATGACATTATAAGTCGTCAAATCTCGGACGACTAAGAACTTGATGAATAAAGTCCGTGAGGCATCCTTCTCTCCAACTCGGACGGGCAACATAACTTTCCCCATAGGGTGAATAATTCCTTCCCCAAACCCAATGATTGGATGGTGGACAAGAACCAAGTTCTTCTCATCAATTTCAGCCTAGACAAGCAATCTGCGCTAATGATGTCTGTCGAGCTTCCGGTGTCAATTAGAATCCTTCTTACTCTCAGGTTTGCTATCTTCATCTCCACAACCAAGGGGTCATCATGAGGGGTTCTCAGGTTCCCCCGATCTTGTTCACTGACTACTACTTTTGGGAAGGGCTCGGCCTTTGTCTGATCAGTCAATAAAATATGGCCGAGCTCCCTAAGATAGTTTTTGTGCCCCCTATTGGTTGGTCCACCAGCTGCAAATCCTCCTGAGATGACAAGAACAACATCTTCGTCAGTGCTCTCACTTTTCTTTTTCTTGCTCTGACGATCATCTCTCTTCTGAAACTTCTTTCCCCCTTGGGGTAAGTATGAGTTCATCTTTCCTTTTCGAGCTAGGTCCTCTAAAGCCCTCTTAAGGTGTTTACATTCATTGGTCTCATGACCATAATCCTTGTGAAAATGGCAGTACTTGCTCTTGTCCCTATTCCTGTAAGGAGTCTTCATTTCAGCCGGAGTCTTTAGCTCATATTGATCCTTTATCTCCATAAGAATGGAGTATTGATCCTTGCTAAATTCAATGGGATCAACTGAAGATTCAGATTCTTTCCTCTTGCCTCTCCTGGACGAAGTGGTTGTGGAGGTTATAGTCCAAGTCTCGACCTTTTTAGGGTTGCTCTTCTTTGGTTGAGCTACCTCTTCAGGCTTCTTGGACTCAGGGTGCTTTGCCTCAGCACATACTTCAGTGGCGTGTATAAACGCTTCGACTTCTTTTAATGCTTCTGCAAGAGTGGTGATTTTCTTTTTCACAAGATCAAACTTAAAACTTCCTGGCATCAACCCCCTGATGAAGGCGTCAAAGGCCACACCAGCATTAAGATTATGGATCTGCAATGCTTCTAGATTAAATCTTTTAACAAAACTTCTAAGGGCTTCTTTTGGTCCTTGGACGACCTTGCCCAAGTGCATGCTTGTTTTATGCTCTTGCCGATTGGCAACAAAGTGACTAGTAAATAAGTAACTAAGTTCAGTGAAATTGTTGACTGAATTGGGGGGAAGATTGTTAAACCACTTCTGAGCTACTCCTTTCAGAGTGGCCGGAAATTTTTGCACCAAGTAGCATCATCTACTGCTTGGATGACATCCGGTGCTTATAGGCGGATAGGTGATCGTCTGGATCAGTTGTTCCGTCAAACGACTCTATGGTAGGGAGTTTAACCTTTGGGAAGGGGGGCGCCTCCATGATCCTGGCCGAGAAAGGGGTTGGCCAGTTGATCCGGAGGGCTCCCAGCTGTCCCTCAATGGGTATGAACTCCTTACGATACTCTTTCAACACGGGATTAGATGAGGTGTTTGCAGGGGCTGGACGCCTATAAACCATCGATTGTAGTACATTTCTCTCTTGTCTTGGACGAACAAGAGAAGGGCCCGACTTCTTCTTCCTTCGTTCGGATGGTAACCTCAAAGGAGGATCTCTCAAATACGGTGTAGACCCGGTGGCCGACCGTTGTAATGCAACCTTTCTTTGCCTCTAAGTACTCACGGGCATCTGTTTCCATTCGATGTCCATTTGGACGAGCATCTTCCTGGGTCCTAACCACCAGGTTCCAGTCCATCTTCCTCCGCTGCTCACTGCCTTTCGCTTTTCGTGGTCTGTCCTCCTAGAGGGTTCCTGACAAGTAGGTCGACTTGGACCTGGACGATTTTCTTGGGAACGCCCTCTAAGAGGAGCTGGATTGTTAGTAGCTGGATCTGGATTGGATTGGAAAAACAGCATGTTGTTCTTGATATGTTCCTTGACGACTGCTGCCATCTTAGTCTGAAAATCATTCAGGACGTTTTCCAGATGGGCAGCAGTCACTGGACGTTCAAGGTTTTCCTGAATAACAGGCTCACGACTCTGACCAGGGACATTGATGATGGACGAAGGTCTATCCCTCCCACGAGGTGGTCTCTCATCGTCTACGGTATCTTCTACTCGAATCTGAAAACTTCGATTTCTTGCCACATTGGACGAGTGACAATCAGTCATCGTTGCGTCTCCCCACAGACGGCACCAAATGTTTAAGTCTCCTTGGCTGGCAAGTAAACTTTTATCCCTCAAGATGTTCTTCAAATGGAGACTTGTGCAACGATGTCCAAATCAGGTATTTCTGATCCTGAGCTCCGTTCCCAAACCTACAAAAAAGGGACCCACCCTGGAGGTTTGGGTGGTGGTTCCCCCTCCGAAGCTTAAGTCAGGTATCAAGAGTAAGAAGGAAAAGTAGAGATAGAGAGAGAAAGTGAGAGAGTATTTTAACAGAGTAAGGGCACACTGTTCAATGAATTACCTTTCTCCTGATTTCAAGGGGAGTATTTATAGTGTTTGGGATCTAATTGATGCCTTTTGAGGTTATCCTAAATTAAGGGCACCTGATTGGCTAGGCAATCAAAACATGACACGTGGCAGGCGTTGATTGGGAATTGATCATCAACTAATCATATGCAGCCATTTTTTGAGATTTGGGCCTTGAACATTCTTAGGCCAAAAGGTGGGCTTTTACTCTTTGCTCAGTAAAACTCATTTTAGCCTCTTTTTTACTCCTTTGGAGGGGACACGTGGACGCTCTGGATGAATCCACGTGTCTCCTGAGGAGCCGTTGATTTATTAGGCTACAATAAAGGTGATACTAAATTATATAATGTATCAATGTAAGCTGATAAGGTAATTGAAAATAGCAATGATCCATACATCCCAGTGAACCTTGATTAATCTTTATCTATTTCGAATACAAAATATATTACTAAAGTGAAATAAGTTGATTAGTGAAGTTGTTATAATTCACTTATTCGATTAGATGAAAATTATGTGAATACATCTAAACATATAAACAAATTGAAACAATTTGTTATTGCATAAGACTAATGTATGCTGATATTGGATTAGATCAATTTATTGATACAAGTCGATAAGTTAATTTATTGGACCTCCTGGATCTTCTGAAGGTAATTTTACAACATAAGTTTATTTTTTTCAGCTTGTTTCTAATTTATGTTTATTTAATTACTAATATTATTATGTTTTCGTTTATATTTACATATGAGGAGATTGAGACCATTGGGTCCAACAGGCCCGTAACAGAGACTTTGCTTGTTGTGTCCAGCAAACCTAAAAGGAAGAAGTTACAGTCACCACCAGAAGGTAATAGAGGGGCTCCAATATGGGCCCATTACACTTTCAGCATGAGCGAAGATAGGATGGTAATAAGGTCATGCCTGATTCAACATGTAAGTATTGCCAAATAGCCAAATATTGCAGTAATCCTTCTTATGGCACTTCTAATGCTATCAGTCACATTCAAAAATGCCCTGTTTATATTAAGCACATTGCCGAAAATCCTTATGTGTGTTCTAATTATGATCAAAAGATCTATTGTACAATGTTTGTTGATGCCATTATGTGTCATGCATAGTCGCTTAGGATCGCTGAGCATGAGTAGCTTAGACAATTGCATTCTTAGCTTAACCCAAGTGTTAGACACATTACTAGAAATACAATGCTAAAATATTGTATTTTATAGCATGAACAAATGAAGTCTTCTTTGTGTCTTTGCTTTGTCTTTGGTTAACAGTAAGGTCTGTTTTACATGTGATTGCTGGTCTTTTGGGGTATTGTCTCGTGGTTATCTTACCTTGACTGCGCATTATGTTGATAATAATTGGAAATTGGAATCCCACATTCTTAATTTTAAGTACTTTCTCCCACCACATAAAGGGGTTGGTATATATATATGTTTGTTTTGGGGTTGATTAAGGATTGTAAGTTAGAGGGAAAGACGTTTTCTATGACATGTGATAATGTCGGTTCCATGGATGTCATGATAACTAGGTTGAAATCGATTTACATTGTTGTTCGGTTTACCTTCAAATGGTAATTATTTCCATGTCAGATGTTGTGCCCATATTTTGAATCTGATTCTGCAAGCTGGCATGAAAGTTGTTGATGATTATATGAAGAGGTTGCGTGATGGTGTCAATTATATTGATGACTCGATTCTAGTTTAACAAAATTTGAACAATGTATTTTGAATTCTAACTTTGCTTTTTCAGGGAAGTTAAGGTTGGATGTTCTTACTAGGTGGAATTCAACCTATTTGATGATTATGAGTGCTCTTGAAGCTAGAGTTTCTATTGATTTATTTGCATCTAGAGACTCTTCTTTTGAGTATGGACTAACTTCGGATCAATGGGAGATTGTTAAATATGTTTGTGACTTTCTTGAGTCGTTTTACCATATTACGGTATTGTTATCTGGTTCTGAATACCCAACTGCTAATTTATACTTTAAGAACATCATTGCAATTGAAAGATTATTAGAAGTAGGCATATTCATAAGGACAATAGTATTAAGCAGATAGCTGTTGCAATGTTATTAAAATTTGAGAAGTATTAGTCTGATTATTCACTTGTGCTCTCTATTGTTGTTTTGCTTGATCCTCGCTATAAGATGAGTTTTGTTTATAACATGTTTGGGTGTTTGGTTGTGGAAATAAAAATGGAGAAAAGGGTTAAAGTTGTTTATAATGCATTTGTGGAGCTTTACAAGTTCTATGACAAGGTTTCCGCCACTTCAACATCTATATCTTACCCTAGTTCAACATCTTCTCATACCATGGCTAGCATGGTTAAGGTTGTTACTTAGAACAATTTAGCCTTTCTTTTACTTGTATAAGTTGACTAAGTTGTCTTACTGCTTCTATTATGTTGTGTTTTTGTGTTAGCAATTTGAGGCTAATAATTATAGTGGTTCGGATGCTGAAAGTGGTGTCGATCCATATCTGAATGGACCCTTGATTCCAAGCACTGAAGTTGATTTTGATGTCCTTAAATTCTAGCAGTCTTCTGCGTCTATATATCCTGTTCTTTCTAGGATGGCCAAAGATGTTTTGGTTATCCCTATCACATTGGTTGCATCGGAATCCTCTTCAGCATGGGTGGGAGAATTTTACCAAATATAGGTCATCTCTTGTTCCCAAAAATGTTAAGGCTTTCGTGACAACCCAAAACTGGTTATTGGATACTTAAAAGAGGAGGAAGTTGATGAGTGTTTTGATGTTGTTAAGGAAGCTGAATTTGATGATGTAGACTTAGACTCCCGTCCAAGGGTATGCATTTGCTTTTAAAGTTTTTAATTTTATATTTTAGTTATTTAATTATTCATTTGATTATATTCGTAATTTGTAGGTTGAGTGAAGTTGATTCACCACTTTGACGTACGGTGTCCTTGCTGTATTGATTAGTGGGTTTTTGTTGCTCATCAGTTCTCAAGTGTTATTAACACTTGATATTCACAACTATTGGTTGCTCATTTTTTTGGTAGATACTAAGTAGTTGATAAATATACCCTTTTGTATTGTTGAGGCTTGATAAATATGTCCCTAATACTCTGTTGTGCTTGATGAATATACCCCTTTCGTTTTGATGGGTCGGGTTTTCGGTAATGATATGCTGTCCCTATGTGAATAAAGTCCCGAAAGGTTACTTCACATTGTTAGTTTTGGCATGACCCTTGGGTTTCCTATGCTTGGGAACTCTTCTTTTTGGGGTACTTTTGGGTTTTAATTTAATTTGGATGGTATTTTGGATGGTAATTTGAATTTGGAGGTGGTTAAGTGAAGAGATGCCCGTAAGCTCCTTCATGGATGCACTAAAGCTGAGTAGTTGAGGGAATCGTTTTGGGATGGTGCTCGATGACGATACTTTTCATGTAACAAAGTTGGGCTTTCGAGATTTGTGAATTCTTTGTTAACTGATCTGAGAGCTCGATATATTAATTAATATTCATTTTTCCAATGGTAATGGTAATTTTAAAGGTAATTAGTATTTCATTTGAAATTGTTTCTTATCTTAATTAATCAAATTCATAATTTCTAATGTTTTTATTTTTGTTGGTTTTTGTAGCCTCTAAATAGGAAGAGTTGAAATGGGCAAAAAACCCTTGATTGCTATGGCTGTTGTTTACATTCATGCTTATTACTTTGTAATTTATCAAATTTTTGTTTTTTGTATGGTTAGAATAGTTTTGCAATATTTGAATATTGGAGAATGATAAATAAAATGTCAAATTTGTCCTAATTTTCTCTATTTATAGATACGACTTTCAATACAGTCATTTTATGATAATGTTAATATATATATATATATATATATATATATATATATCAGAGCCATGGGGTTGTAGTTATATTTGTTCCTTATAAAACTTTATCTTTTTGAATTCAGTACTTTCCAGTCTGAATATTGACTTTTGTCCTATATTTACTCTGCTGTTTTTAAAGTTTGTAGAGGCAGTAAGTCCTGCAAGAGGCAGTCAGACCATAGGGCTACACCTTTTTTACGACGGGTAGGATTTAGGGCTTGTTCCAAGTTTTAAAATTGGACTAATTTATGTTTCAAAATCATGAGTTCTATATGGAGCAGAGGAGCTCCATCCTCTTCTCGTGGTAGTAGTAAGGCCAATAAGCTGGTTAAAAATGAAACCTTTACTATAGAAAACTTTGAGCAAAGTATTGACAATCGGGAGATACCCAAAGTCAATAAAGACCAGATTTATAAAATGAGTAGATACAATATTTTTAAAACTGATTATGTTATCAAAACACAAGAATGAGATATCCACTAACAAAACCTATTGATACTATCAAATTATTTTCAGCAAAAACCTTGCAAAAACATGTCGAAAAAGGTTATCGATACATCCATATAGGATTGGTTCAAGTAGGTTTAAAACCTCTTACAAAAGGATTAAATTCCTCAGTCCTTGTGGCCCTAAGAGATGGATAATTCAAAGACTTTAATGATTCTTTTTGGATATTGTACACATAATCGTTTCCTTTGTATATGAAATATACGTTTAGTGCACACTTAATGGAGTGGAACTATTGTAGACACATAATCGTGTCTCCCCATTTAAGGGTCCAATGATGAAATATACCGCGGTATTAGTTGGCACGACTTAATGGAAGAGCAGTCCGAATAACCAGGCCATATGTGTTTTGAAATAATATTATAAAAGCCCAATTAATTATCCATGATGATTAATTGTAATTTAAACGCGTAAAATATTTTTAAGTCCATTTTTAATAGCCCAATTGAATATTTATTATTTTAATAAATATTTTTATAAAAGCTTTTATTTTTATCTTTAGAGCATAAATCAGATTTTTACCCCGTAAAATTCGATCTCCGGATTTTTAGGGATGAAAATAGCATCTTGAAAGCACGTGTAAGAATAAAAAACGAATATTCTTGAATATGCGTCGGACGCGGCGGTTGCGCACAGTGCGCCACGTGCGTCCAGCACATTGGCTAGATCGCGTCAGGCGCGCCAATGAGCGCCTGACACGTCAATTTGTGACTCACACATAGTCCTGCGCCTGGCGCAAGTCTTGTGTGAGACGCAAGATACTTTTTTATCTTTTCGAAAACGCGTTTCCACGTGTAGGTTTTTAACTGGATGGACCACGTCAGGCACACCAATCTGCGCCTGACGCGTGTCCTTGCGCCTGCCACGTAGGCCTGCACCTGGCGCAGGACTTGCGTGGAGCGCACGTTTTTGTTTGCCTATAAATATGGGCTGATTTTCCGAATCAGAGACGGCTTCGAAATATTATTTTACACACACAAATTCTCTCGAATATTTCCGACACACACTTCGACTCTCCAAAATACTCAAACACTTTCAATCTTTCAAATCAATTCTTATTCCTGATCATACTATATTCCTGGTTCCACGATTGCTTTGCCTGAAGGTCGTTACGCTCTCCGATCTAAACCGCATAGGTATAATCCTGAAGATCCTTGAATAATTATATTTTATTGAAGTTACTAACATTTTCTTGTCATGATGTAGATTTTTAATTAATAATCGCGTCTCTTTGTAAATTCTAACCGCTTTCTCTTTTATTTCTGTATATAATATTCATGTTATTATAATTGTCCTGCATGTTTTTACCACCACATGTTATTATTGCTAAACAAGACCTAAAGAACTGTTCGAATTAATTCAGATGATTTGGACAACCTGTTAGGAATCTTGTAATTTGATTGCATAATAACTTGTCACTAAATAATTAGTCTTTTTATGTGTTTCCTGAACCAACTTAGATTAATTATTAGGGTGCTTAAAACGTTATTTGATTATTCTTTTGTATAAAATCTGTAATGAATCGGTATTTAGTAGAGGCCAGCAATGGGCAATATAGTTCATGACTATATTGTACCCTCACCCCCGAACTCAATTTTTGGTTCCTAACCATCTACGGAGTCATGATGGGGAAATCCACATTGGATAAGTCCTTAAGATGTCCCTTCCGTTTCAATATCCAATTAGGATTATGATTCTTCCTTTAAAGAATTGTTGGCGACTTCAAAACATATTTGTAATAAAACCTTAACAATGGGGTAGTCAAATAAACGCGCTCACACCGCGTGTAGGCATTAAAGGAATTAAAAATCCACGCCTACAATTTGGCGACTCCACTTGGGTGGATTTTAAAAAAATTTATTTTTTTAAATGAGTGGGTGAAACTTGAAAAATACGATTCATTCTTATTTTTATGCCTTAGAATAATATATTGATTTGCATGTGCATGGCAATTGTTCAGCCACCATAAGGACAATCTACCTTGCCTCATTAGCACATGTTCTATGTGTGAGGTCACCTCCGGGGGGTTTGCGCTTTGTCCTTCCAAAAAGCTTCCTGAGTGATAGTGTTGGATCTTAGTCATAAGCAAACCTACCCAACCATGGCATTATTCTCTTGTTCATGACTTGAGAACTGGAGTGCGTCTTACACGTGGCCACCACTTTAAGCAGGGGTTCGAAGCGTGGGATCAATCTCTTAGTCATGGACCCTTTCAGCCTTAACCTAAACCTGACCAATAGTTGAATGTAGAACTGGACTTTAGGTTGAGAACTTTTGCATCCATGTTAGAAATGAAAGCCTCTTGCAATACCAAACTTATCTAGAAGCCATCGCTGAACAAATCCCTGAAATACAATATACATATCTTCCCCGAGAAGAAAACCAATTTGCTGACGCTTTGGCCCGCTTAGCCTCTATGATTAGGATCCCTCGCACCATGCCAGAAATTCCCCTTATCATTGAGAGAAGGCAAGAGCCTGCTTATGTTCACACCTTAGACACTGAGCCAGATCCTATTCCTTCCAAAAAAGAATATCCACCTAACAAAAAAAAGCCCAGCGTGCCTTAACTACCTAACCAAAAAAGAATATCCACCTAACAAAAAAAAAGCCCAGCGTGCCTTAACTACCTAACCAAAAAAGAATATCCACCTGGAACTTCAACAAGAGCCCAGCGTGCCTTAAGGCTCTTGGCCTCCGAATATGTCGAGTATAACGTGACACTGTACAAAAGAACACCACAAGGCGTGCACCTGCTCTGCATCGATAAACCAGACACCATGATAGTTATGGATCAAGTCCATAATGGATTTTGTGGCACACACATGAACGGACGCATGTTAGCCTAAAAGATCATTCGCTTAGGCTAATACTGGACTACAATGGAGAAAGACTGTTACCTCTATGCCAAAACCTGTCCAAAATGCCAATTATGCACTAACTTGCAACATGTCCCCCCCCCTCGTTGTTATATACCTTTACTTGACCTTGGCCATTCTCAACTTGGGGTATTGATTTTATTGGTAAAATAACACCAGCTGGTACCGGGGGGCATGAATTTATCCTTGTTGCCATAGACTACTTCACTAAGTGGGTAGAAGCAGCATCCTATGCCAAATCGACAGCCAATCATGTAGCTGTCTTTCTAGAAAAGACCATAATTTGCCGCTACGGGGTTCCCCACGAGATCATAAGTGACCAAGGTACCCACTTCCAAGCCGAATGTGAACAAGTCCTTGAAAAATATAGTATTAAGCACCATCGCTCATCCCCATATAGACCCCAGGCTAACGGTGCTGTGGAGGCTGCTAACAAAAATATCAAAGTCCTTATCTAGAAAATGACCGAAAATTATAAGGATTGGCCTGATAAGCTACACTTTACCTTATGGGGATACCGTACTTCTATTCGGACATCTACAGGAGCTACACCTTATTCTCTTGTCTATGGAGCATAGGATGTCCAACCAATTGAACTTGAAATACCATCCTTACGTATGGTATTGGAAAGTCAAATTCCCGAAGTTGACTGGGTCAAAGCTAGATTCGAAGAGCTCATCTTGCTCGACGAACGACGATTAGCTGCCTTGCATCATGTGCAGGTTTATCAAAATCGTATCGCACGATCTTTCAATAAGAAGGTCAAGCCCCGAAATATTAAAGAGGGAGACTTAGTGCTCAAGGCATTAAGGAAGAATGTGTTAGATCCTCGAGGCAAATTCAGACCTACTTGGGCCGGTCCATATATTGTCAAGACAATCCTTTCTGGAGGAGCAGCTCAACTAATTGACATGGACGGCACTGAATTTCATAATCTAACCAATCTTGATCAACTCAAGAAATTTTATGTGTAAAACACAACCAATTCTTTGATTGGTAAAAGTAATCCAATTCTTTAGCATGAACTATGTGCGGCCTGATTCCTATTTGGATACGTAGGCAACCTTGTACAAGGTTCGACCCCTTCATTAATCAAAACCTCCTTCGGTTCATACGAGTCTAAAGCTAAATAAAAAATAAAAAAATGTTCAAATCACTATCTGCGCCAGACGCACGAAAGCTGTGCCCAGTGCAGCACAGAGCGCCAGACACATCTCTTCGCGTCTAACGCACTACCCTGCTGTGCTACTGGTTCGATCATTCTTCCGACATTCGTTAAGATGCTAAAAAATTAATACGACAATATTTTTTTGCGACATATTTAGGCTCACTTCGGTCTAAATAAAGATAAACTTTGTTTCTATTAATATTGCTGAATGGAAAATAAAACATGAAACATAATTTATGACTACTTTATAAAATAAATATGTGTCATGCAAGCCTTATTGAAAGCAATAAATTAACATAAAAACAATAACTCAAAACAGAAAATAAAGCAGGAAATAATCTAAAGGCATTGTTGCAATCAGTCCTTCTTTTCCTTCCCCTTCTCAGCCTTTTCTTCATCCTTTCCCTTGGTAGAAGTTTCTCCCTTTTCCACCTGTAGCTTTGGTCTAGGTGCCTTCCTCTTTTCCCAATACACCATAGGTTCCTTCCTTTTGCCTGTAGGAGCGTCTGTCTGTCGAGTCGTCCTTCCTGCGTCAGTCCTTTCCTTGATTACCACACCCCCTAAGCGTAGTCTTCTCTTTGTCGGTGTCATCTGTGGCCCAAGTCTTTCCCGCACTGGTGCTCCCTTTGGCCCTAAACGTTCCTTCACAGAGGAAGTTTTAGTAACAGGTTTATGGCTGCTCTTCCCTACAGATGAGTTTCCAACTGGTCTCTTCCTCATGTTATCCAAAGCCTCTAAAGTTTTCCCCACGGTGCGCGGAGTAAATTTCCGCTTCTTAGTCACTTCAGAGGATTCCTTCTTCCTCATCTCTTTCCTCACAGTAGGGTCTCTAGTCAGCATCCATACTATATAACTCTCAGACACCTTCTCAGATTCTAATCTTTCCTAGGTATACCAAATTGGGCGCTCTCCCCAATTTCTCTCCCACTTCCTAATTCCACTCTAGGTCAGCCCATATATTTTGGGTGCAATAGTGTCCTCAGCAGAAAATAGAAGGTCATGGTATACAGACTACACAACCTCACATAGGGAGAGTCGTCACGAATACCTACCATAGACCCAATTCTCCACCATGGCACTACCCATCTGACGCTCAGCTCATCATCCCCAAAGAAAAGGGTCCACTCTTCAAAAGATTTCTTAGTAAAAATCTTCTTCCTGCCGATGAAGCCCTTTTTATTATACCTCTCCACGTTCTCTGGAGGATCAATCAGCCTCAAATGCTCCATCAGCCAGATCTTGCATCAACAGATAAAATCTATATTATTATTGCTTCCCAATGAGTAATAATACATATACACTATTTCATTATTGCTTCTTAAAGAGTAATAATATATCATAAATTTTTAATTATTATTGCTTCCTAACGAGTAATAATACGTGCAATATTACACGCAATATTACTACCTACAGAGTAGTACTACGTACGACATATGTTGCTTCACATCGAGTCATCCAATCATCTACCCTGCGCCAGACGCACACGGTCTGCGCCAGACGCCGCAGCACACGCCCGACGCCAAAGCTGCGCCCAGCGCACGTTACTGTCGGACACTTTGTGGGATGTAATATCATAATTCCATTATTCATTTATATATTATTACTTCGCATAGAGTCATAATATGTCCACATATACAAGGAAAAATAATTTTTTTAGTTCATGATTGAAAAAAAACAAATATTTTTTTACCTGCAACAGTAGGGGGCTCCCTGAAAATTGCCCTTTCGGGTCCTTCTTCACAGCATCCAGGACTGGAGATCATCTCCCCTTCACAGAGTGGCATCGGTGTCCGTCCTACCTCCACTTTCTCTGCCACAGTAATCAGGGAAGCAAAACTAGCACCTTTGTCCCCGTTCACTAATAGAAAACAACTAAGCAGGCAAAATATCAACGCCCGCATACGATATGTCTGCCTAGCCCTTTCTGTGGGAGGACTATACATTGTAGCTAACCTAGTCAAATTCACCCTCCTCCCATATACAATTTCAGATATATTTTCTTTCTTCAAATCCATGAACCTTTCAAAGTCCATAAAAAAATAATCCTCCAGACTAGGGACACAGGGTAATTGACTACAAGGCCAGCCAATTATAGCACCGAATTCCCCAGGCAAAATAGTTAACTCATGGTTCCCAAAGCAAAAACAATGATTGCTAACATCCCAAAAATTAACAGCTGCATAAAGGAAATTATAGTCCAATTGCACAAACCTTAGGGATGTCAGCACATCCATATGTCGCCTTCTCAGTTCGTGTTTCTCAGCATTGGTCAGCGACGATAACCACCCACTTATGATTGGTTAGGATAGTGCGTCAGACGCAAGGGCTGCGCCAAGCGCAACAAACATGCGCCCATCGCACATTTTCCCCTCCCATATACTAATTCGGATTATCACACATATGACATATCACACGGTTTTGGGCCACTCCTCCTCCAATTCGGATGAAAAATACTCTTTTTATTTACTTCCTACATTTTTGGTTCATTTAAAACCCACCCGCCCAAACCCTTTTCGATATCCTTTTCTTTTCTTTTTTTTTGTTGGGAGAAGGTCGGCTATGCTCCATTCAAACTTGTTTTAAACAAAAACATATTTCAGTCGAGTCAGTCGCATTGAAAATGTTGTCGTGCATTCATACGTTGCATTTTAGGATAAGAGTCATTGCTAGCAAAATTCCATCAACAACATAAAAAAGCAACACCAATGAAATGACAGTTTGAACAAAACGCGCAATACATATCAATATGCAAAATATACATCATAACAAAAGTGCAGGACACAGGTACACAAGAATGCAGAAATCTAAGGAGAGGGCGGATCCTGCTCCTTCGAAGAGGAATCGTCCGGCTCCTCGACCCGGACCCCACTAGACTCGCCTATATGAAAGCCGATCCCAGGCTGCATGAAAGGATGCATAGGCGGTGTCGGCCGCATGGGAGGCATCTGCTGCATCTCCAACATCTGCTGTTGCATCTGCAACATCTGCATCTGTTGCATCTGCAAAATCTGCATGTGCTGCATCCACATCGGAGAAGGCCCAGAGCATGGATCGGGCCTGATACCCCCCATAAAATCCATACTGCCTATGCCGAACTGCCCAGCAAACAGACTCATCTGAGGCCTCTCAAATGTCGACTCTCGAGGAGTATGGGTCGAAGGCCTAGACTGGGTCGATATCCTCACCTCGGGACGAGGCCCACTCACATGAGGACGACGCTGCACAAAATGTCACAAAGCATTAGCAAAACAAGTGCAACAAAGAAAAAACAACAATCAAAGCACAGTATGTCAGTCTACCTGGCTATGCGCGTCGCTACGGTGACAAGACATGATCCTCTTTAGCTTTGCCATCCCATGCTTCAGCGAGTCAACCACTCGGAGAATCTGGACGACAGTCTCCCGAGGAACCTGGAAATTAGCAGTGCATAAGTCACTATAAACAAGATGAATAAACGAAAGTTCCTAACTTTCAACACTTACCGAGCTCATATGGGCTGGCATAGCACGAACATCGTGCTGCTCTGCCTCTGGGGCAACATCAATCATCTCCTCAACAGGCCTGGAATCTCCAGTGTACCGAATTCTCAAATCCGAAACGAAAGAGATACGAGCCGCAGCAGCTTCTTGGCAAAAGAAAGCAATAACAGTCACTACTTTGATCATGTCAAAATAAACAAGAATAAGCAAATTCAATGTGCATACCTCATTAAACTTGACAGGAGGAGCCAAGCGAGGCAAGAGGGCAGTCTGGTAATCACGATCACGAAAAACAAAGTCGTGATAGCTCGCCCGAAGCGTCACCCCTCCCTCGACAGCCTGAATAAGAGTAGCCATGTCCATCATAGTGATAGGGGGGTCATGACGCACCAATAATAGCATCGTACCGTCGTGCTGACGTGTCACCCGCTCGCCTAGGTACCACACAGGACGTAACTCCCCATATAAAATGACCCTCTCGCGAGTGAGAGCGCGAGATCTATGAGCCCAATCAGGCATCTCCGGAAACGACGCCCAAGGATAAAAAGTAGCCTGCAGAACAAAGAAAAGTTAAAATTTGCTACATGCACGAAAAAACGAGGTTGATTCACTACGATTACCTTGTCGTCCTTGACTCGCCGGATAGCCTTCCGGACACTCTCCACAGCACCGTATCGCGTCCTCCTGCACTCCGCCCAGGAGAGGCCGGCAGGAAAAGCGCGATCACGAACCCTTTCCGGGGCCAATCCCGGAAAGTACTCATAAAACCAGATCTGTAACAATAAGATCACCTCAGTTCCAATCGAGAGAGCGAAATAAAAGACAGTTGATGTGTACAATCATACCTCCAGAAGTCTCCACGAACCAAAGAGGGAGATTGGTCCACCATCACTCAACTGCCTGCAAGCAGTGCACAGGCAGTACAAAAGACTGTAATAGCCTTGCTCGGCCCAGTCATAGGTCGACACTCGGGACAAGTCCTCTAGGGGCTTCAGGTATCGCGTCGAGACGCGCGACCCCCTATAAGTGCGCAATAGGCTGCAGACAGCCAACCACAGCAGAATGCGTACCTTCTGCTCCTCAGTATTTCCCTGAATGATGAGTCCTTTAGCCACTGCTGACTGAGAAGCATTGGACGCACCTGGAGGAAGAACATTGGCAACCGGGCCGATCAAACCTCTAACCACCGCCGTGTTGAACGGCAACGACTCACCTATCGGCACTCGGGCGCCGGTAAAAGACAGGCCGAAAATCAAAGAGAAATCCAGCGGAGTGATAGTCAACTCTCCGCGACGCGTATGAAAGGAGTTGGTGGTATCCCACCACCATTACAGCAGGCCGCAGACGACAATCTGGGAGGAGTGAACGTCTCCCACACTCTCATAAACATCGAGAAAAGGGAATAGACCCACTCTGCTCAATGAGGACGGCTCGATCCCTGACCTTCCGAACCTTCTTGAGCCAATCAAAGTCGAAAGTGCCAAAATGAAGAGTATTACCCTCGTCCTGCAAATGTAAGTACAGTTAATAAAGGTGCCTAGACTTTAATCAAAAATGAGGTCGACATAAAACGGATACTTACAACGCCGAGAGCGGTCGGTGCGAAACGTGGTGCTCTGGATCAAAATACAACTGATCAGGAGTCCACCTCTCGGCTTTCCATGCCTTCCTAGAGCCTAAAACAATCCTACCATCGTCCTCTCTGCCCGAATCTTCCGACGACATGCTAATCGGATTGAAAATCACAAATGAAACTAAAATCAAAGAGTTCCCGACTTTAAATTAACAGATTTCATGAATCGGTAAATTCTAAAAAGGCGCTTCAAAGCGTCACCACTATATGAGATTCCCAGAATCCATTTCATACAGGTTATAGCAGTAGAATAGATATGATCGCCTAAAACATGATTTCAACCAGCAGAATCATCACACATTCAGAGTTCCCTAAGCATGTTTCTAGGTTCCAGACTTAGAAACTAGGCTAATTCTAATTCTAAAGATTCAGGATCTATGAATGATCACCGCATGTCAAGTTCCATAAACATGTTTCTAAGTTCCAGATTTAGAAACTACATCAAGCACAATATAATTCTAGATTCATGATTTAAAGAATTATTTAACAACGAACTCACATAAAACGAGTATCAAACTCGTGAAGAACAACAAAACTGTCCGGAAAACTCGCCGGAAACTCGCCAGAGCTCGCCGGAATTCTCGCCGGCAGTGGCGCGCATGGTCTGGTCCAGAAATTACTCACAATGGTTAATATTTTCGGCCCCGAATAAAAAAAAAAGAAAACCAAAAATTGCAAAAAAAAAAAAAATGAAATGAAAAAAAAACGAAGGAGGAACAAAACCGAAAAAACAAAAAGAGAGGAAAAAACGTACCCGAATTACCGGAAAACCGACCGAAGCTTCGCCGGAAAACAACCCGGAAATGGGTCGAAATTTTCGCACCCCAAACCTCTTGAAAACCGCTCAAAAATCGCCCAAATAACTTCACAAAAGTGGCAACCAAGCAAAAATAATAACTCCTCTAAGCTAGATCTAAAGAAATGCTCGAAAACTAAGGAGTTTGAAGCTTTGGAAATTCAAAAATGGAGTTCGAACTTAGGAGAGAGAGAGAAATGAAGAAAAGCGGCGGAGAAAGAAAGAAATGGGGGAAAAGAAGGTCGCCCGTGTTTTTTAGGTCTTTTACAGACCTGCGCCCAGCGCTACGTGCGCACGACGCGCAGAGAAAATGTGCGTCTGACGCACAATGCTGCATCCAGCGCAGCTTCCCACGCCAAGCGCAGGCCTGTGCGTCTGGCGCACAATCCCATACAACGCGCTTGGGGGCTTCTTAGCCAAGTGGGGCCCACAGTCTCAACTCCCAATAAATTCAAATATTCATTACACTTCGACATTGCGCGCGACAATTCAACGAACTTTCGAAAGTTTGCAAAAAAATACGGTCTTGCCATCCTACAAATTCTCAACGTCTATCATTCAAGAAACACTGAATACTCAGGAAAATCGATGACGGTACACAAACCGTTAGGTCTGCGGACCACTTTCAATCAACTACACTATTTGCCATGGAGCGGGTCATCAAACATCTCAGCCCTGTGGAGTGGGATACAAATACTCTACACTATTTTTCATGGAGCGGGTCAGCAAACAGCTCAGCCCTGTGGAGTGGGATACAAATACTCTACACTATTTGTCTTAGAGCGGGTCAGCAAACAGCTCAGCCCTGTGGAGTGGGATACAAATACTCTACACTATTTGTCATGGAGCGGGTCAGCAAACAGCTCAGCCCTGTGGAGTGGGATACAAATACTCTACACTATTTGTCATGGAGCGGGTCAACAAACAGCTCAACCCTGTGGAGTGGGATACAAATACTCTACACCATTTGTCTTGGAGCGGGACAACCAACAACTCAGCCCTGTGGAGATGGATACAAATGCTCTACAATATTTATTTCATTTCCACCTATCATCTCATTTTTGCAAACTTACAATTACTTTGCAAATATGTTTCACACATGTCTGTTCCTGAAACTTTTGCTTATTTTGCAGGTAACGACGTAAAAGAGCGATTTTGGATTGCAGAGCATCCAGAATCATTCTCCGTCCCGACACGTGTACTTTGACTTTTGGTTTTACAAACCTCAGTCAAAGTGGGGGCTTGTGTAGACACATAATCGTGTCTCCCCATTTAAGGGTCCAATGATGAAATATACCGCAGTATTAGTTGGCACGACTTAATGGAAGAACAGTCCGAATAACTAGGCCATATGTGTTTTGAAATAATATTATAAAAGCCCAATTAATTATCCATGATGATTAATTGTAATTTAAACCCGTAAAATATTTTTAAGTCCATTTTTAAAAGCCCAATTGAATATTTATTGTTTTAATAAATATTTTTATAAAGCTTTTATTATTATCTTTAGAGCATAAATCAGATTTTTAACCTGTAATATTCGATCTCCGGATTTTTAGGGATGAAAATAGCATCTTGAAAGCACGCGTAGAATAAAAAACGAATATTTTGGAATATGCGTCGGACACGGCGGTTGCGCTCAGCGAGCCACATGCGTCCGGCACATTGACCAGATCGCGGCAGGCGTGCCAATGAGCGCCTGACACGTGTACTTCTGACTCACACCGAGTCCTGCGCCTGGCGCAAGTCTTGTGTGAGACGCAAGATACTTTTTTATCTTTTCGAAAACCCGTTTCCACGTGTAGGTTTTTAACTGGATGGACCACGTCAGGCACGCCAATCTGCGCTTGACGCATGTCCTTGCACCTGCCACGTAGGCCTGCGCCTGGCGCAGGGCTTGCATGGAGCTCACGTTTTTGTTTGCCTATAAATACGGGCTGATTTCCCGAATCAGAGACGGTTTCGAATTATTATTTTACACACACTAATTCTCTCGAATATTTTCGACACACACTTCGACTCTCCAAAATACTCAAACACTCAAACACTTTCAATCTTTCAAATCAATTCTTGTTCCTGATCATACTATATTCCTGGTTCCACTATTGCTTCGCCTGAAGGTCGTTACGCTCTCCGATCTAAACCGTATAGGTATAATCCTGAGGATCCTTGAATAATTATATTTTATTGAAGTTACTAACATTTTCTTGTCATGATGTAGATTTATAATTAATAATCGCGTCTCTTTGTAAATTCTAACCTCTTTCTCTTTTATTTCTATATATAATATTCATGTTATTATGATTGTCCTGCATGTTATACCACCACATGTTATTAAAGAACTGTTCTAATTAATTCAGATAATTTAGACAACCTGTTAGGAACCTTGTAATTTGATTGCATAATAACTTGTCACTAAATAATTAGTCTTTTTATGTGTTTCCTGAACTAACTTAGATTAATTATTAGGGTGCTTAAAATGTTATTTGATTATTCTTTTGTATAAAATCTGTAATGAATCGGTATTTAGTAGAGGCCAGCAATGGGCAATATAGTTCCTGACTATATTGTACCCTCACCCCCGAACTCAATTTTTGGTTCCTGACCATCTATGTAGTCATGATGGGGAAATCTACATTTGATAAGTCCTTAAGATGTCCCTTCCGTTTCACTATCCAATTAGGTTTATGGTTCTTCCTTTAAAGAATTGTTGGCAACTTCAAAACATATTTGTAATAAAACCTTAACAATGGGGTAGTCAAATAAACGCGCTCACACTGCATGTAGGCATTAAAGGAATTAAAAATCCACGCCTACAACAATAGAGTCAAGTTTATGCATGGGTCCAGTCTCTTTCGACTATTATCCAAATTTCAGTGTCTCGTTAAGTGATAAGAATATCTTATCCTCCTTACTTTTACAAATTAAAACTCATAATTACAAAATGTTCGATGGTTCAATACCAGTAGCTTTGATCTATAACGTCCATTACAAAGCTATGATGTCAGCTTTTAATACTATAAATATACAACATAGTAAGAAAGGAGAAATTCTCCTCCTCCAAACCGACCTTTCTAGATCTAACATAAGAATCCCTAGACCAATACAATGGAATGATGTCAGTCTTCCTGAAGATTGGTTCCTCGAAGGAGCTGCTGAACCTGAAGCGCGATCCCCAGCTCTTCCAGAACCTAATACCGACTTACAACAAGTTATACAATACTTTTGATGGTAGTGTTAAACTTAGCTTTATCAGAAGCACTAGCTCTAGGTATTCAGACCATTCCTCTGTTGAAAGCCTAGGACGGTCTTCCCATCTCCTTTCTATGAATAACATGCATTATAAACGACAAATCAGTTGTCCTAGAAATAGTTACCCGGAAAGGCCAAGGTATTCTACCTCAAATATACCTTCACCATCCATCCAAAATGTAGAATATAGAACCCAAGTTCCACACCCGATCTATGCTGAATGACAGTCTCCTCCACACTCACCCTCAGCCTCGCTTATAACTGAAAATATTGCTAATGAGATAAACGTCCTTGAAAAGGATTTTGAGATCAATAAAGAATTAGTTCACAAAGACTTTTATGCCCCACATAACTTCTCGAAGAGAACGTGGTTTCTCAAGCACTTTCTTGAAATTTGGTAAAAGATCCAAGAAAGCTATTACAACTTTGTTATACAACATAGAGCTCATATTTTATTTTTTGATTGGTTTGAACTCCATAGTTTTGACCATAACATTGATTACCCTTTTAAATCCATAGAAGATGTTAACACCAATAGAAGGACACCCGTCTGGGAGACTCCAAATGGTACTGTTTAAGCTGACCATCCTCCTTTACGACAAATTACCTTCTCCATAGGTGAGCACAAGGTAGAGGCTTCTCCTCTCAAGAAACCTCAGGAAGAAGCCACCACAAACCTCAAAAATATTGTCCTACAAAACAATTTTACAAACATTAGCCTCAACACTCTAGGAAAGCAGCTTTCTAGAATTGAGAAAGAAAACCTTAAAGCAGAGACAAGCTTAGTCTCTACTCCTATGGAAAAGATCCTCCGAAATCCGATTTTTAAACCATTTCAGATTTCGCAAAAGGCTCAAAAAGAAGTCACGACTTCAAGGAATGAATTTCTTCAAGCTATCAAAGACCAAATTAGCAGGGTTGAACCTTCTACCTCAAGAATAGTTGAGGAAGAAACAGTCCTGAATAATATTGTTAGTGTCCTATATTTAAGTGACGACACCGATACCGAGACCAACCCCAACCATGACAAAACACCTGAATTAGTTAAACTCTCTTGGCAAAATACTGGACCTCTTGATATTATTCCTATAAGGTATAGTGAATTCCAAGTCGGAAGTCAGCCTAACACAATTGTACAACCAAAATATAATGCCTCTTCCATCTATGAATGGAATATAGACGGCATGAGTGAACACCAAATATTAAACCTCTTACAACAAATGACAATGGCTTCAAATGCTTACAAAACCCAATCTAGTACGTCAGATAGAACAGTTGCAGAACTCTTAATTGCAGGCTTCTCTGGCCAGCTAAAAGGGTGGTGGGATTTCTATCTCACCAAACAACATCAATTGGATATCTTAAATGGGATCCAGACAACTAAAAATGGGGTTCCCATTCTCAACCAGAATGGAGAACCAATCCAAGATTCTATCTAGACCCTAATTTTTACCTTATCACTACATTTCATTGGAGATTCCTCCCATCTAAGAGAAAAAAACGCAGATCTTTTATCTAATCTTAGATGCAAGAAACTTAGTGATTTCCAGTGGTATAAGAATACTTTCCTAACTAGGGTGATGCTTAGAGAAGATTCTAACCAACCCTTTTGGAAAGAAAAATTCCTAGCATGTCTTTCAACCATTTTAGGAGAAAAAGTCAGAAACAGAATCCATGAGGATTTTGGATAACATATTATCCCTTACGATAGGCTAACCTACGGTGAGTTGGTAAGTCTAACCTCTAAACAAGGCCTTCAAATATGTCAAGATTTGAAGCTCCAAAAACACTTAAAGAAGGAGTTAAAAGAAACTAAAAAGGAGTTAGGTTCCTTTTGCCAATAATTTGATAACTCCTCCCCTCAGACAAACACTTATAAAGGGAGTTGTAGTAAACCGGCCCCTTATCAAAAACCCTATAAAGCCCGAAGGTTCTATAAGAAGATTGAGAAAGTCTTCCATAAAAAACCTTTTGAGCAACGGAAATGGAAGACCCATAAAAAAACACCAACAAACCACAATAAAACCCGACTTTAAAAACATAACTTGTTTCAAATGTGGTAAAAAGGGTCATACGGCTAGATATTGCAGGGTGTCTAATCTAAAACGTTGACCTAGATGATGAGACTCTAGGAAGAATTTCAGCTCTTCTAATAGAGTCTTCTGATGAGGAAACCGAATCTTATAATTCTGCTGAGAGTCATGGCCCTCAGGATGATGACATAGATTTCTCATCTTAAGCTAATGATGAGGAATACACCCTAAACATTCTCACCAAAGAACAAAGCCTCATCTTCGATGTTATCCAGGATATTAAAAATCCTAATCTACAAAAACAGTACCTTGAGCGCCTTCGTGAATCTCTTAAAGAAAGTCCTAAAGAAAAAGACCCTAACTCCCCTTCTTCAAGCATTGAACCATACAACCTCACTTCTATTTTAGAAAAGAGAAGTTCTAGAAAGAAGCCAGAAAGGACCATACAGGATCTTCAGGCTGAAGTAAAAATCGTTAAAGCCGACATAAAAGATCTTCTCATATGGCTACAGATATCCCTAGCGAGAGTGATCCTGACGCTATCCCAGATGAAGAAAATAGCCCAAAAGTCCCAGATGATTTCCTTTTTGTTTTAAAAGAAATCAAATCTAGAAAATATTATATAAAGGTCACACTTGAGTTTTCTAGTGATTTTAAAATTAATACTATAGCATTGTTCGATACCGGAGCAAATTTAAATTGCATTAAATCTAGTCTCGTCCCAAAATGCTTTCATCAAAATACTTCTGAAAGACTTAGCTCTGCTAATAACACCAAAATGCAGATAGAAGGGAAAACAGATGCAAGCATATTAAATCAAGGCTTTTCTCTAAAAAGCCGTTTTGTCCTTGTTACCAATATACACCATTCAGTAATCTTGGGAACACCTTTCATAAATATAATAACCCCTTACAATGTCAGTTATGATGGGATATCCTTCAAAACCAAAAATAAAAGGCTTGAATTCCTTTTCTTAGAAAAACCCAAGACCAAAAATCTCAACATTATAAAGGCAAGCTCCATTTATAATAGTGAGATAAATTCTCTTATCAATCGAAAACAAAGTGATGTGCACGATCTAAAACAAAAAATCCATTTACAAAAGATCGATGACCAGTTACAAAGTAGTGTTCTAAAAACTTAGATAGCTAACTTCCAAAGCCTCCTCGAACGGGAAGTTTGCTTCCGATCTTCCAAATGCCTTACGGAGTAGCAACCAACACATGGTCGACTTACCTTATGAGCTCGATTATGGTGAAAAGAATATCCTTACCAAAGCTCGGCCAACTCAGATGAATGCCGACTTAGAACGTCATTGTCGAGAAGAGATTAGATTTCTCGAAAGCAAAGGCTTAATTTCCAAATCCCGCTCCCCTTGGAGGCGTGCGGCGTTTTACGATAACAAGGCTTCGAAATTGAATGTGGCACACCCAGATTAGTTATAAATTACAAACCTCTTAACGATGCCCTACGTTGGATCCGCTATCCAATACCTAATAAAAAAGATCTAATGCAAAAATTACACCATGCCTTTATCTTCTCAAAGTTTGATATGAAGTCTGGATTTTGGCAAATACAGAACAAGCCACACCACCGTTATAAAACCTCTTTTACTGTTCCTTTTGGCCAGTATAAATGGAACGTTATGCCTTTCGGTCTTAAAAATGCTCCCTCTGAATATCAGAGGATAATGAACGATATCTTCAACCCCTATTTAGATTTTTGCATAGTTTACATTGATGACGTGCTAGTTTACTCAAGCACGATTGATCAGCATTTTAAAAACCAAAAAACTTTTTTATATCTCATTAAGAAAAATGGTCTCGTCGTTTCGGCAAAAAAGATTTCTTTATTCCAAACAAAAATTAGATTCCTCGGTCATCTTGTGTCTTGTAGGACTATTACCCCTATTGATAGGTCTCTCCAATTCACTAGCAAATTTCCTAGATAAAATCTTAGACAAAACTCAACTACAAAGATTTCTTGGTAGTTTAAATGATGTCTTAGATTTTTATCCAAATCTTTGTAGAATTGCAAAACCTCTCCATCATAGACTAAAGAAAAACCCGAGTTCGTTAAAATAATAAAAACCGGAGTTTTAGAAATCCCATGCCTTAGTTTAGCAAACCACGACTCGCCTAAAATTGTTGAAACGGATGCCAGTGACAAGGTTTACGGAGGTACTTTAAAACAGGTCGACAATGGTAAAGAGTACATTATCAGGTTCACCTCAGGGCACTGGAATGATACCCAAAAAAAATACTCTACTATAAAACATGAAATATTATCAATTGTTCTATGTATTACCAAATTCCAGTCTGATTTGTTAAATCAAAAATTTTATTACGAGTTGATTGTCAAGTTCGCTAAAAGTTTGTTTTTAAAAAAGGATGTCGAACATTCTTTGTAAAACATATTTTTGCCCGATGGGAGTCTCTCTTAAGCATTTTTGAATTTGAGATTGAGCATATAAAAGGAGTAGAGAATTCTATCCATGACTTCTTAACCCGTGAATTTCTTATAGAAATGCCTAAAAAGACAAAAGATAAGGAGAAGCCTCGACCTCCTCCTGAGAAAACCATATGCACCACACAAAAACCCATCAAAACCTGGTATGAAGCAGTTCAGAATATGGAGAGTGAAACCTCCTCCATCGATAGAACACAGGAAGTTCAAGAATGGCTCATTTCCATCTCTGAGCATCCTTTGTCTATCCTAAAACACCCCTAACTCCTCCAAGCCTTCCAGAACTCTATGCAAAACCAGGGAAGCTCAGGCAAAGCAGCTATAGAAGGTAAAACTCCCGCATGGAAAAATATTACTGTTATTTCAAAACAGAGGAAGGAGAATCTTCCCAAAAAACCCCTCCTAAAAAACAATTTCTAAAACCAGGTAGCTCTCAGGTTGTGGTCGCACAACCTAAGAAAAATGAGACTTTCGATTATTTTATTAAAAATGCCTCTCAAAATATTATAACAATTGAACATGGGTATCATGATAAAGATCCCTATGTTTCAATACAAAAAATCTTTGGAAAAAACTAGTTTCATAAACCATGAGATCATACTAAAACAACCGAATATTACCAGACAATCCTTGAGGTCACTGGCTCCGCTGAATTCAAACACTTCTTTTACAAGAATGAGCAAGCTGAGCCCTCCTATTCAACCAATAAAATCCTAAAGGTTCTCAGTCCTCACAACTGGAGTCAAGACCTGTCAAAACATAAAGCCTTCCCCATTAGCTTCAATAACACTTTCCCAAACTGTAAAACCTTTAATTATTGGGATTACCAACAGGCATGGTTCTCCACTTTCCTAATACAAAATAATAGATTATCCCATTCCTGGCTAATCTACTTCAATACTAAAACCATACAGCCAGAAAAGTTACCATCTTGGTTTACACAATGGTGGAAATTCTATGGCTCTTCTAGTGAAATCCTTCACCCTGAAGTTGCAAAAAGCTATAATACTTTTCGAACCCAATAAAAGCCTTCAAATATCGAAAGGCGCTTTCCCGCCTTATGTTTATTTTCAATGAAGTTCAACCTCCCTCGGGTTTGTCAATGGTTCCTCGAAATAAACCAAGATCAAGGGGGCATGGTTCTCCAAAGAAAGTTTAAAACTAGATGGTGGTCAAACTTCAATGCACCACAGTCTATTCTCGAACCAGCCATTAGAGAATGGTTGAAGAAAAATTGTAACACAGGTATCATGACATCAGGGCCAGAACAATCTCAGTTCCTAGCCTGTAAATCACAAGCAAATTCCTTGCTTCCATCAGCAAAAACCCCTGAAGATTACGCACGGATCCTACGACAATTAGCTAATAATATGTCTGAATCCTCCATAACTTCAAACAATGAAACAACAACGGACTCCTCTATCCACCTCAGTGACGATGAAGAAGATGCTGGTTTCCGGACTTTAAAAAAAAAAGGTAACTTTCACTATCTTCAAGCAGCAACAGTATAAACACCGCAACAAACAAAACAACAGAAATTCCTTTCAGTTTTGAACAGCAACAGACAAAGTCTTCAACAGTGTAAAGCTGCAAAATAATTCATCAACAGTATACAGCTTCAACAAGATAAAATTTTGAACAGTTTAAAGAAGAAGACAAATTGTTCATGCACAGTTTAACAACGTGACAAATTTGTTCTCCCCTGCCTATAAATTGAGGCCTCTCCTTCAGTTCTAGGAAGAGCAAAATACACGGCTACATAAGCTCCTCTGAAAATCTCTCTCTCTCTCAAAAACTTGTAACTCTCTTTAGTATCAGTTTCATTTCAAGACAATTTGTAAGTCTCTTCTATAAAGCCATGGCCGGATAAACCGCCTTCCTTTACTTTGTTTATGCATACTGTTTTTAATTTCCTAGTTAATCTGTTAAAATTCCCCAGATCCTTGGCATATTCTGGTATCTATATATATTCAATCAATTATAGTTTTAGTAAGTAATAGTGAAAATCATCTTAGAGGGGAGTTTGAATTAATTTACTTTGGTTGTAGACCCAAGCCAAATTTTCACTCTTTAAAATTATAACTAAGAAGTGTTAAAAGTTACTTAAAAATTTATAGTTACTAATATGGTGTTAATAGTTAAAAAAGAAACAAACTTATAATAGAAATATAGTTATATCTCATACTTTTGTAAAAGTTTGATGGATTTGAAATTATCAATTTATCATAAAATAAAGCTATAATGTCATAAATTCATATATTAATAATAAAATTATCATGATAAATTTTCATGTGAGAGTATATCATAAAGTTGGGTAAATGTAAATTCGGTTTGGAGTGTAAAAATTAGTGAACTTATCAAAGTTAAAAATTATCAAGAAATTAAGTTATATGTCAGAAATTCAAGTACTAATAAAAAATTATCATGATAAAATTTGTATGTGAATTAGAGTACTATCATGAATTTGGGAAATATTTGAATTCGGTTCGGGAACAGTTAGAAATCAGTTTAAAACAATTTTAGTTTAAATCGGTTTTAGTTCAATTCAGTTTCAGTTTCAGTTTGAATCAGTTCAGTTAATTCAGTTAAATATTAAGTTCAGTTCAGCTTAGCTTAGTTTAGTTCAGTTGATCGATCAACTTTTCAGTTTTTCATACTTTGTTTCAGTTTTAGTTCAGCATTTTTCAGTTAATTTCAGTTACAATTACTCCCAGTTCAGTTTAATTGAGTTCAAAATTCAGTTTCTTTCAGTTCAACCAACAGTTCAATAACCAAACTGCCAGCTCTAATTATATTGCAACACCAACAAGGGTGGGACACAAAAAAATAGGAAAAGAAAAAAAATGTAAAATAATCCATGGAAACAAACTATATTCATACAAATAAAATAAAAAGAAAAAAACACAGAAAAACCGTCGTACTTATAAGTTATATCCACATTATCAACAACATTTTACTTTCAAACAAAAATCCCTTATTTTAATGAAATTTAATAACTGTTACACAATTTACGATTTCACATTTACAAAAAACGAAAAAAAAAAAATCAAAACACAGCAAGGGAAACTGTCATTATCTTATTCCTCTTCCATTATATTTTTTCAGAGATGTATCCATATTCTTGCTCTTGACAAACCTAATCGGGTAAGTCCATTGATTTTAGTTTTTGCTAAATGAACCACCTCCGGAACATATGCTTTGACATTATTTATTTTGGGGACAAAGAAGACTCCTTTGACAAGAATGCATTTGCAAGCATTGTAATCCAACCGCATATCGTGTGCAATAGCATAGCAATTTCTCAAAAGGTATTCATTACTTGGTAATTTGATGGTTAATTTGATTGTATGAAGATTTAATAATGGTAAAAGAATGAAGATCGAATACGATTTCGTATGATCAAATGAATCAATTGTAAACCCAAGTCATAAACTCATCAAATAAAGGAAAAAGGGAAACAATTTCTAATCTCAATCCCTCACAAAAAAATTTACGGCAAAAAAAAATTTCCGTTCCAAATTCGTGACAGATTTGTTCTCCCCTGCCTATAAATTGAGGCCTCTCCTTCAGTTCTAGGCAGAGCAAAATACACGGCTACATAAACTCCTCTGAAAATCTCTCTCTCTCTGCACTCACAAAAACTTGTAACTCTCTTTAGTATCAGTTTCATTTCAAGAAAATTTATAAGTCTTTTCTATGAAACCATGGCCGGTTAAACCGCCTTCCTTTACTTTGTTTATGCATACATGTTTTTAATTTCCTAGTTTATCTGTTAAAATTCCCCAGATTCTTGGCATATTCTGGTATCTATATATATTTAATCAATTATAGTTTTAGTAAGTAATAGTAAAAATCATCTTAGAGGGGAGTTTGAATTAATTTACTTTGGTTGTAGACCCAAGCTAAATTTTCACTCTTTAAAATTATAACTAAGAAGTGTTAAAAGTTACATAAAAATTTATAGTTAGTAATATGGTGTTAATAGTTACAAAAGAAACAAACTTATAACAGAAATAAAGTTATATCTCATACTTTTGTAAAAGTTATGATGGATTTGAAATTATCAAGTTATCATGAAATAAAACTATAATGTCATAAATTCATATATTAATAATAAAATTATCATGATAAATTTTCATGTGAGAGTATATCATAAAGTTGGGTAAATGTAAATTCGGTTTGGAGTGTAAAAATCAGTGAACTTATCAAAGTTAAAAATTAACAAGAAATTAAGTTATATGTCAGAAATTCAAGTACTAAGAAAAAATTATCATGATAAAATTTGTATGTGAATTAGAGTACTATCATGAATTTGGGTAATATGTGAATTCGGTTCGGGTACAGTTAGAAATCAGTTTAAAACAATTTTAGTTTAAATCGGTTTTAGTTCAATTCAGTTTCAGTTTCAGTTTGAATCGGTTCGGTTAATTCGGTTAAATATTCGGTTCGGTTCGGCTTAGTTTAGTTCGGTTGAGCGATCAACTTTTCGGTTTTTCATACTTTGTTTCGGTTTTAGTTCAACATTTTATAGTTAATTTCAGTTACAATTACTCCCAGTTCAGTTTAATTCAGTTCAAATTTCAGTTTATTTCAGTTCAACCAACAGTTCAATAACTAAACTACCAGCTCTAATTATATTGCAACACCAACAAAGGGAAAGGACACAAAAAAATAGGAAAAGAAAAAAAATGTAAAATAATCCATGGAAACAAACTATATTCATACAAATAAATTAAAAAGAAAAAAACAAAGAAAAACCGTCGTACTTATAAGTTATATCCACATTATTATCAACATTTTACTTTCAAACAAAAATCCCTTACTTTAAGGAAATTTAATAAGCTGTTACACAATTTACAATTTCACATTTACAAAAAAAGGAAAAAAAAATTCAAAACACAACAAGGGAAAGCTGTCATTACTTTCTTCCTCTTCCATAATATTTTTTCGTAATGCATCCACATTTATGCTCTTGACAAACCTAATCGGGTTAGTCCATTGATTTTAGTTTTTGCTAAATGAACCACCTCTAGAACATATGCTTTGACATTATTTATTTAGGGGACAAACAAGACTCCTTTGACAAGAATGCATTTGCAAGCATTGTAATCCAACCACATATCGTATGCAATAGCATAGCAATCTCTCAAAATGTATTCTTTACTTGGTAATTTGATGGTTAATTTGATTGTATGAAGATTTAATAATGGTAAAAGAATGAAGATCGAATACGATTTCGTATGATCAAATGAATCAATTGCAAACCCAAGTCATAAACTCATCAAAAAAAGGAAAAAGGGAAACAATTTCTAATCTCAATCCCTCAAAAAAATTTGCGGCAATAAAAAATTCCGTTTCAAATTAGGGAGAGATTTGTTCTCCCCCGCCTATAAATTGAGGCCTCTCCTTCGGTTCTAGGCGAGCAAAATACACGACTACATAAGCTCCTCTGAAAATCTCTCAATCTCTCTCTCTCTCTTCACTCACAAAAACTTGTAACTCTCTTTAGTATCAGTTTCATTTCAAGTCAATTTGTAAGTCTATTCTATAAAACCATGGCCGGTTAAACCGCCTTCCTTTACTTTGTATATGCATACATGTTTTTAATTTCCTAGTTTATCTGTTAAAATTTCCCAGATCCTTGGCATATTATGGTATCCATATATATTCAATCAATTATAGTTTTAGTAAGTAATAGTGAAAATCATCTTAGAGGGGAGTTTGAATTAATTTACTTTGGTTGTAGACCCAAGCCAAATTTCCACTCTTTAAAATTATAACTAAGAAGTGTTAAAAGTTACTTAAAAATTTATAGTTAGTACTATCTTTGTGAATAGTTACAAAAGAAACAAACTTATAGCGAAATAAAGTTATATCTCATACTTTTGTAAAAGTTTGATGGATTTGAAATTATAAATTTATCATGAAATAAAGCTATAATGTCATAAATTCATATATGAATAATAAAATTATCATGATAAATTTTCATGTGAGAGTATATCATAAAGTTGGGTAAATGTAAATTCGATTTGGAGTGTAAAAATCAGTGAACTTATCAAAGTTAAAAATTATCAAGAAATTAAGTTATATCTCAGAAATTCAAGTACTAATAAAAAATTATCATGATAACATTTGTATGTGAATTAGAGTACTATCATGAATTTGGGTAATATGTGAATTCGGTTCGGGTACAGTTAGAAATCAGTTTAAAACAATTTTAGTTTAAATCGGTTTTAGTTCAATTCAGTTTCAGTTTCAGTTTGAATCAGTTCAGTTAATTCAGTTAAATATTCAGTTCGGTTCAGCTTAGTTTAGTTCGGTTGATCGATCAACTTTTCGTTTTTCATACTTTGTTTCGTTTTAGCTAAGCATTTTTCGGTTAATTTACGTTACAATTACTCCCGGTTCGGTTTAATTCGGTTCAAATTTAAGTTTGCTTCGGTTTAACCAACAATACAATAACCAAACGCCGGCTCTAATTATATTGCAACACCAACAAGGATGGGACACAAAAAAATAGGAAAAGAAAAAAAAATGTAAAATAATCCATGGAAACAAATATATTCATACAAATAAAATAAAAAGAAAAAAACACAGAAAAACCGTCGTACTTATAAGTTATATCCACATTATCAACAACATTTTACTTTCAAACAAAAATCCCTTATTTTAAGGAAATTTAATAACTGTTACACAATTTACAATTTCACATTTACAAAAAAAGAAAAAAATAATTCAAAACACAGCAAGGGAAACTGTCATTATCTTCTTCCTCTTCCATAATATTTTTTCAGTGATGTATCCACATTCTTGCTCTTCAGAAAACCTAATCAGGTTAGTCCATTGATTTTAGTTTTTGCTAAATGAACCACCTCCAGAACATATGCTTTGACATAATTTATTTAGGGGACAAAGAAGACTCCTTTGACAAGAATGCATTTGCAAGCATTGTAATCCAACCACATATCGTGTGCAATAGCATAGCAATTTCTCAAAATGTATTCTTTACTTGGTAATTTGATGGTTAATTTGATTGTATGAAGATTTAATAATGGTAAAAGAATGAAGATCGAATACGATTTCGTATGATCAAATGAATCAATTGCAAACCCAAGTCATAAACTCATCAAAAAAAGGAAAAAGGGAAACAATTTCTAATCTCAATCCCTCAAAAAAAAATTTGCGGCAATAAAAAAATTCCGTTTCAAATTCGGGAGAGATTTGTTCTCCCCTGCCTATAAATTGAGGCCTCTCCTTCAGTTCTAGGCAGAGCAAAATACACGACTACATAAGCTCCTCTGAAAATCTCTCAATCTCTCTCTCTCTCTTCACTCACAAAAACTTGTAACTCTCTTTAGTATCAGTTTCATTTCAAGTCAATTTGTAAGTCTTTTCTATAAAACCATGGCCGGTTAAACCGCCTTCCTTTACTTTGTATATGCATACATGTTTTTAATTTCCTAGTTTATCTGTTAAAATTCCCCAGATCCTTGGCATATTCTGGTATCCATATAGATTCAATCAATTATAGTTTTAGTAAGTAATAGTGAAAATCATCTTAGAGGGGAGTTTGAATTAATTTACTTTGGTTGTAGACCCAAGCCAAATTTCCACTCTTTAAAATTATAACTAATAAGTGTTAAAAGTTACTTAAAAATTTATAGTTAGTACTATCTTTGTTAATAGTTACAAAAGAAACAAACTTATAGCGAAATAAAGTTATATCTCATACTTTTGTAAAAGTTTGATGCATTTGAAATTATAAATTTATCATGAAATAAAGCTATAATGTCATAAATTCATATATTAATAATAAAATTATCATGATAAATTTTCATGTGAGAGTATATCATAAAGTTGGGTAAATGTAAATTCGATTTGGAGTGTAAAAATCAGTGAACTTATCAAAGTTAAAAATTAACAAGAAATTAAGTTATATGTCGAAATTCAAGTACTAAGAAAAAATTATCATGATAAAATTTGTATGTGAATTAGAGTACTATCATGAATTTGGGTAATATGTGAATTCGGTTCGGGTACAGTTAGAAATCAGTTTAAAACAATTTTAGTTTAAATCGGTTTTAGTTCAATTCAGTTTCAGTTTCAGTTTGAATCAGTTCAGTTAATTCAGTTAAATATTCAGTTCAGTTCAGCTTAGTTTAGTTCAGTTGAGCGATCAACTTTTCAGTTTTTCATACTTTGTTTCAGTTTTAGTTCAACATTTTATAGTTAATTTCAATTACAATTACTCCCAGTTCAGTTTAATTCAGTTCAAATTTCAGTTTATTTCAGTTCAACCAACAGTTCAATAACTAAACTACCAGCTCTAATTATATTGCAACACCAACAAAGGGAAAGGACACAAAAAAATAGGAAAAGAAAAAAAATGTAAAATAATCCATGGAAACAAACTATATTCATACAAATAAATTAAAAAGAAAAAAACACAGAAAAACCGTCGTACTTATAAGTTATATCCACATTATTATCAACATTTTACTTTCAAACAAAAATCCCTTACTTTAAGGAAATTTAATAACTGTTACACAATTTACAATTTCACATTTACAAAAAAGGAAAAAAAAATTCAAAACACAACAAGGGAAACTGTCATTACTTTCTTCCTCTTCCATAATATTTTTTCAGTAATGCATCCACATTTATGCTCTTCAGCAAACCTAATCAGGTTAGTCCATTGATTTTAGTTTTTGCTAAATGAACCACCTCTAGAACATATGCTTTGACATTATTTATTTAGGGGACAAACAAGACTCCTTTGACAAGAATGCATTTGCAAGCATTGTAATCCAACCACATATCGTATGCAATAGCATAGCAATCTCTCAAAATGTATTCTTTACTTGGTAATTTGATGGTTAATTTGATTGTATGAAGATTTAATAATGGTAAAAGAATGAAGATCGAATACGATTTCGTATGATCAAATGAATCAATTGCAAACCCAAGTCATAAACTCATCAAAAAAAGGAAAAAGGGAAACAATTTCTAATCTCAATCCCTCAAAAAAAAATTTGCGGCAATAAAAAAATTCCGTTTCAAATTAGGGAGAGATTTGTTCTCCCCTGCCTATAAATTGAGGCCTCTCCTTCAGTTCTAGGCAGAGCAAAATACACGACTACATAAGCTCCTCTGAAAATCTCTCAATCTCTCTCTCTCTCTTCACTCACAAAAACTTGTAACTCTCTTTAGTATCAGTTTCATTTCAAGTCAATTTGTAAGTCTATTCTATAAAACCATGGCCGGTTAAACCGCCTTCCTTTACTTTGTATATGCATACATGTTTTTAATTTCCTAGTTTATCTGTTAAAATTTCCCAGATCCTTGGCATATTCTGGTATCCATATATATTCAATCAATTATAGTTTTAGTAAGTAATAGTGAAAATCATCTTAGAGGGGAGTTTGAATTAATTTACTTTGGTTGTAGACCCAAGCCAAATTTCCACTCTTTAAAATTATAACTAAGAAGTGTTAAAAGTTACTTAAAAATTTATAGTTAGTACTATGCTGTGAATAGTTACAAAAGAAACAAACTTATAGCAGAAATAAAGTTATATCTCATACTTTTGTAAAAGTTTGATGGATTTGAAATTATAAATTTATCATGAAATAAAGCTATAATGTCATAAATTCATATATGAATAATAAAATTATCATGATAAATTTTCATGTGAGAGTATATCATAAAGTTGGGTAAATGTAAATTCGATTTGGAGTGTAAAAATCAGTGAACTTATCAAAGTTAAAAATTATCAAGAAATTAAGTTATATCTCAGAAATTCAAGTACTAATAAAAAATTATCATGATAACATTTGTATGTGAATTAGAGTACTATCATGAATTTGGGTAATATGTGAATTCGGTTCGGGTACAGTTAGAAATCAGTTTAAAACAATTTTAGTTTAAATCGGTTTTAGTTCAATTCAGTTTCAGTTTCAGTTTGAATCAGTTCAGTTAATTCAGTTAAATATTCAGTTCAGTTCAGCTTAGTTTAGTTCAGTTGATCGATCAACTTTTCAGTTTTTCATACTTTGTTTCAGTTTTAGCTAAGCATTTTTCAGTTAATTTCTGTTACAATTACTCCCAGTTCAGTTTAATTCAGTTCAAATTTAAGTTTGCTTCAGTTTAACCAACAATACAATAACCAAACTGCCAGCTCTAATTATATTGCAACACCAACAAGGATGGGACACAAAAAAATAGGAAAAGAAAAAAAAATGTAAAATAATCCATGGAAACAAATATATTCATACAAATAAAATAAAAAGAAAAAAAACACGAGAAAAACCGTCGTACTTATAAGTTATATCCACATTATCAACAACATTTTACTTTCAAACAAAAATCCCTTATTTTAAGGAAATTTAATAACTGTTACACAATTTACAATTTCACATTTACAAAAAAAGAAAAAAATAATTCAAAACACAGCAAGGGAAACTGTCATTATCTTCTTCCTCTTCCATAATATTTTTTCAGTGATGTATCCACATTCTTGCTCTTCAGAAAACCTAATCAGGTTAGTCCATTGATTTTAGTTTTTGCTAAATGAACCACCTCCAGAACATATGCTTTGACATAATTTATTTAGGGGACAAAGAAGACTCCTTTGACAAGAATGCATTTGCAAGCATTGTAATCCAACCACATATCGTGTGCAATAGCATAGCAATTTCTCAAAATGTATTCTTTACTTGGTAATTTGATGGTTAATTTGATTGTATGAAGATTTAATAATGGTAAAAGAATGAAGATCGAATACGATTTCGTATGATCAAATGAATCAATTGCAAACCCAAGTCATAAACTCATCAAAAAAAGGAAAAAGGGAAACAATTTCTAATCTCAATCCCTCAAAAAAAAAATTGCGGCAATAAAAAAATTCCGTTTCAAATTCGGGAGAGATTTGTTCTCCCCTGCCTATAAATTGAGGCCTCTCCTTCAGTTCTAGGCAGAGCAAAATACACGACTACATAAGCTCCTCGAAAATCTCTCAATCTCTCTCTCTCTCTTCACTCACAAAAACTTGTAACTCTCTTTTAGTATCGGTTTCATTTCAAGTCAATTTGTAAGTCTTTTCTATAAAACCATGGCCGGTTAAACCGCCTTCCTTTACTTTGTATATGCATACATGTTTTTAATTTCCTAGTTTATTCGTTAAAATTCCCCGGATCCTTGGCATATTCTCGGTATCCATATAGATTCAATCAATTATAGTTTTAGTAAGTAATAGTGAAAATCATCTTAGAGGGGAGTTTGAATTAATTTACTTTGGTTGTAGACCCAAGCCAAATTTCCACTCTTTAAAATTATAACTAATAAGTGTTAAAAGTTACTTAAAAATTTATAGTTAGTACTATGCTGTTAATAGTTACAAAAGAAACAAACTTATAGCAGAAATAAAGTTATATCTCATACTTTTGTAAAAGTTTGATGCATTTGAAATTATAAATTTATCATGAAATAAAGCTATAATGTCATAAATTCATATATTAATAATAAAATTATCATGATAAATTTTCATGTGAGAGTATATCATAAAGTTGGGTAAATGTAAATTCGATTTGGAGTGTAAAAATCAGTGAACTAATCAAAGTTAAAAATTATCAAGAAATTAAGTTATATGTCAGAAATTCAAGTACTAATAAAAAATTATCATGATAAAATTTGTATGTGAATTAGAGTACTATCATGAATTTGGGTAATATGTGAATTCGGTTCGGGTACAGTTAGAAATCAGTTTAAAACAATTTTAGTTTAAATCGGTTTTAGTTCAATTCAGTTTCAGTTTCAGTTTGAATCAGTTCAGTTAATTCAGTTAAATATTCAGTTCAGTTCAACTTAGTTTAGTTCAATTGATCGATCAACTTTTCAGTTTTTCATACTTTGTTTCAGTTTTAGCTAAGCATTTTTCAGTTAATTTCTGTTACAATTACTCCCAATTCAGTTTAATTCAGTTCAAATTTCAGTTTGCTTCAGTTCAACCAACAGTTCAATAACCAAACTGCCTGCTCTAATTATATTGCAACACCAACAAGGATGGGACACAAAAAAATAGGAAAAGAAAAAAAAATGTAAAATAATCCATGGAAACAAATATATTCATACAAATAAAATAAAAAGAAAAAAACACAGAAAAACCGTCGTACTTATAAGTTATATCCACATTATCAACAACATTTTACTTTCAAACAAAAATCCCTTATTTTAAGGAAATTTAATAACTGTTACACAATTTACAATTTCACATTTACAAAAAAAGAAAAAAATAATTCAAAACACAGCAAGGGAAACTGTCATTATCTTCTTCCTCTTCCATAATATTTTTTCAGTGATGTATCCACATTCTTGCTCTTCAGAAAACCTAATCAGGTTAGTCCATTGATTTTAGTTTTTGCTAAATGAACCACCTCCAGAACATATGCTTTGACATAATTTATTTAGGGGACAAAGAAGACTCCTTTGACAAGAATGCATTTGCAAGCATTGTAATCCAACCACATATCGTGTGCAATAGCATAGCAATTTCTCAAAATGTATTCTTTACTTGGTAATTTGATGGTTAATTTGATTGTATGAAGATTTAATAATGGTAAAAGAATGAAGATCGAATACGATTTCGTATGATCAAATGAATCAATTGCAAACCCAAGTCATAAACTCATCAAAAAAAGGAAAAAGGGAAACAATTTCTATTCTCAATCCCTCAAAAAAAAATTTGAGGCAATAAAAAAATTCCGTTTCAAATTCGTGAGAGATTTGTTCTCTCCTCGCCTATAAATTGAGGCCTCTCCTTCCGTTCTAGGCGAGCAAAATACACGACTACATAAGCTCCTCTGAAAATCTCTCAATCTCTCTCTCTCTCTTCACTCACAAAAACTTGTAACTCTCTTTAGTATCAGTTTCATTTCAAGTCAATTTGTAAGTCTTTTCTATAAAACCATGGCCGGTTAAACCGCCTTCCTTTACTTTGTATATGCATACATGTTTTTAATTTCCTAGTTTATCTGTTAAAATTCCCCAGATCCTTGGCATATTCTGGTATCCATATATATTCAATCAATTATAGTTTTAGTAAGTAATAGTGAAAATCATCTTAGGGGGGAGTTTGAATTAATTTACTTTGGTTGTAGACCCAAGCCAAATTTCCACTCTTTAAAATTATAACTAAGAAGTGTTAAAAGTTACTTAAAAATTTATAGTTAGTACTATGGTGTTAATAGTTACAAAAGAAACAAACTTATAGCAGAAATAAAGTTATATCTCATACTTTTGTAAAAGTTTGATGGATTTGAAATTATCAATTTATCATGAAATAAAGCTATAATGTCATAAATTCATATATTAATAATAAAATTATCATGATAAATTTTCATGTGAGAGTATATCATAAAGTTGGGTAAATGTAAATTCGATTTGGAGTGTAAAAATCAGTGAACTTATCAAAGTTAAAAATTATCATGATATTAAGTTATATGTCAGAAATTCAAGTACTAATAAAAAATTATCCTGATAAAATTTGTATGTGAATTAGAGTACTATCATGAATTTGGGTAATATGTGAATTCGGTTCTGGTACAGTTAGAAATCAGTTTAAAACAATTTTAGTTTAAATCGATTTTAGTTCAATTCAGTTTCAGTTTCAGTTTGAATCAGTTCAGTTAATTCAGTTAAATATTCAGTTCAGTTCAGCTTATTTAGTTCAGTTGATCGACCAACTTTTCAGTTTTTCATACTTTGTTTCAGTTTTAGTTCAGCATTTTTCAGTTAATTTCAGTTACAATTACTCCCAGTTCAGTTTAATTCAGTTAAAATTTCAGTTTGCTTCAGTTCAACCAACAGTTCAATAACCAAACTGCCAGCTCTAATTATATTGCAACACCAACAAGGATGGGACACAAAAAAATAGGAAAAGAAAAAAAAATGTAAAAAAATCCATGGAAACAAATATATTCATACAAATAAAATAAAAAGAAAAAAACACAGAAAAACCGTCGTACTTATAAGTTATATCCACATTATCAACAACATTTTACTTTCAAACAAAAATCGCTTATTTTAATGAAATTTAATAACTGGTACACAATTTACAATTTCACATTTACAAAAAACGAAAAAAAAATCAAAACATAGTAAGGGAAACTGTCATTATCTTCTTCCTCTTCCATAATATTTTTTCAGTAATGTAGCCACATTCTTGCTCTTCAGCAAACCTAATCAGGTAAGTCCATTGATTTTAGTTTTTACGAAATGAACCACCTCCAGAACATATACTTTGACATTATTTATTTAGGGGACAAAGAAGACTCCTTCAACAAGAATGCATTTGCAAGCATTGTAATCCAACCGCATATCGTGGGCAATAGCATAGCAATTTCTCAAAAGGTATTCTTTACTTGGTAATTTGATGGTTAATTTGATTGTATGAAGATTTAATAACGGTAAAAAAATAAAGATCGAATATGATTTCGTATGATCAAATGAATCAATTGTAAACCCAAGTCATAAACTCATAAAAAAATGGAAAAAGGCAAACAATTTCTAATCTCAATCCCTCAGAAAAAAATTTGCGGCAATAAAAAAATTCCGTTTCTAATTATAGCAAAATCTTAGGAAATTGAAGATCATCATGCGACAAACTGTTTAAACAAATCTAGAAAAAATATTATTATAATCTAAAACCCTTCAACGAAAACAGCAAAATTCTTACCCAGTTGAACAATAGTAGTTTTTGATTAAAAATCCTAAACCCATGATTTTTCCCACCTTTCTATTATATATAGCAACATGGGTGGGACACCAAAAAAATAGAAAAAGAACAAAAATAAAATAAATCCAAGGAAATTAACTACTATAATTATACAAATAAAATAAAATAAAAAAGCAAAAAAGAACACAGAATAACCGTCGTACTCATATCCATGTTATCAACAACATTTTACTTTCAAATAAAAATCCCTTATTTTAAGGAAATTTTATAACTGTTAAACAATTTATAATTTCACATTTGCAAAAAGGAAAAAAAATTCAAAACACAACCAGGGAAACTGCGATTATCTTCTTCCTCTTCCATAATATTTCTTCAGTGATTGTAGACACATAATCGTGTCTCCCCATTTAAGGACCCAATGATGAAACATACCGCTATCTTAATTGGTCCGACCCAACGGCAGAGCAGTCCGAAGAGCCAAAACTATTTTCAAAAGTGCTAAAGCGTATTTTAAAGCCCACTTAATTATTCATGATAATTAATTATATTTTGAGCCCAACTCTTTGTAAAGCCCAATTAATTGTTTAATAATAATTAATTGTTTTATTTAAATAAAATAAATATTTTCAAAGATATTTTTATAATTAAAATCGGATTTTATCCCGTAAAATCAGATTTATGGAGATAAAAGATAATAGAAAATCGTCAAAACGCGTTTTTATCAAAAAGCTGTGAAAACGTGTCAAAAGCAAGGCGGTGCGCTGAGCGCACCAACGTGCGCGGAGTGCACCAGCCTGCGCTGAGCGCATGCACTTGCGCCAAGCGCACAAGACTTCCACGTAGACTTGTGTGTCACACAGAGTCGTACGCCGAGCGCACTTCTCTGTGCGATGCACAAGCTATCAATTTTAACTTTTTTAAAGCGTGTGCCATGTGTGAACTAATGATTGGTCATGCCGCGTCAGGCGCACCAATGTGCGCCTGACACGTGTGTTTGTGCGTCACACAGCCTTCTGCGCCTGGCGCAGTTGGCGCATGTAGCGCAGTTCCGTTTTCCCTATAAATATGCTTCGATTTTCCGAATTAAAATACGGTTTTTCACACATAACACTTGACTTTTACATTACAAATACTTTACGAATTCTCTCTACAAAACTCATACCTTTCAAACATATAAACACAAACACATTTAAATCTACATACATTCAGATTTTCAGGCTTCACGAGTGCTCGTCCCGAAGGTTGTCAATCTCTCAGACCCAAGCCACGGTATTATCGCGAGGGTCCTTGAATCAATTTATTATTTTTATATTACTAACGGTTTCCTTCATAATTTAGATCTTTAACATAAAAATTGCTCTTTTGTATATTCTAACCTTTTATTCCTTTTTTCTATTTATTTTCATATATTATTGCATGCTAGCTTGATTGTCCTATGCATAATTTTCATCACCACACATGTTATATTTGCTAATCAAGACCTAATGAACTGTTCTAATATTAATCAGATAATTTGGAAAACCTGTTAGGTTCCTTGTAATTTTGATTGCATAATAACATATCACTAAAAAATGGTCTT
Source organism: Beta corolliflora (assembly GCA_947648045.1). Lineage (NCBI taxonomy): Eukaryota > Viridiplantae > Streptophyta > Magnoliopsida > Caryophyllales > Amaranthaceae > Beta > Beta corolliflora. The sequence continues at coordinate 68,388 of CANSZD010002882.1, forward strand.
TTTTGTGTTTACTGAACCAATCTAGACTAAATTATTTTTAGGGTGCATGAAAATATTATCTGGTTATTTTATTGCATAAAAATTGACATGAATCGATATTTAGTAGAAGCGGGCAATGGGCGAATGTGGTTCATTATGACCGTGTTCGTACCCTCACCCCCAACTCAATCTATGGTTTATTGACCATCAATAGAGTCAGGACGGGGAAATCTACATTGGATAAGTCCCTAATTTCTCCCTACGATTTCCCAATATCCAATTAGTTTTATGAGTCTTCCTTTAAAGACTTGTTGGGGGCTTCTTTCAATACAAAACGTTTTCAATTAAACCTTAATAATGGGGTAGTCAAATATGCGCTCACACCGCGTAGGCGAAATAAAAATACGCCAACAATTTGGCGACTCCACTGGGGAGGATTTAAAAAAAAAAAAATTTTAAAATGAGTGGGTGAAACTCAAAAAATACGATTCATACTCTTTTTATGCTTTCGAATGACATTACAGTTTTGCATATGCATGGCTATTATTTAAGCCATCATAAGGACAATCTACCTTACCTCATTAGCGCATGTTCTATGCGTGAGGCCACCCCCGGGGGGTTTGCGCTTTGTCCTTCCAAAAAGCTTCCTGAGCGATAGTGTTGGATCTTAGTCATAAGCAAACCTACCCAACCATGGCATTATTCTCTTGTTCCTGACTTGAGAACTGGAGTGCGTCTTACACGTGGCCACCTCTTTAAGCAGAGGTACGAAGCGTGGGATCAATCTCTTAATCATGGACTCTTTTCAGCCTTAACCTAAACCTGACCATAGTTTCAAATATAGAACTGGACTTTAGGCTGGAACTTTTGCATCCATGTTATATGACATTTGCTTCTGATTGCAATTTTGCCTGTTATTAACTTGTCAAATTGTCGTTATTATACGTTGTACCTAAAAATCGCGTTTAAATGATAAAAAAAAAGATCGTCAATTGGCCAAAACCTCGCCTAAATCCCCGAAAAACATGTCGTGGAGTAGTGCGCCAAGCGCATTATGTTGCGCCTGGCGCACCACTCCCGCACCAGAGGCACTGCTGTGCACCGCGCACAACAATTCTGCGTGGCACGCAGTCTGTGCATCGCATGGTTTTTATCGATTTAGTCGTCGTGGTGGTCGATCCTATGTTCGGTCCGTCTGCATTCGCGTAAAAAGCATGGTCATTGTCGGGGGTCTCATCTAAATCAAACAAAAAAAACTCGGTCCTTTCATGCAAGGTCGAGTCTGTCCTAAAAAAAAAGTGCATCTAGAAAATGTTCATGGTAGAGTTAGGATTGTCATGCATTCTACCTTCTCCCTGCTATCCAACTAATCTTCCCTATCAAACCTGCCCTACCACATTCAATCAATTTCAAAAACTTACCTTTTTCAAAATCAATCCTACACCCAATCTATTCTATCTTTTTCAAAAGCATTTACTAAACATCATCATACAAGACATTGAAAAAAATATTTTTCGAAATTAATCCATCATCTTTTCCTAACAAAAGATAAAAAAAAACAAGGGGTTCCTTTTAAAAACGAATTTCGAAAATTCTAAACCCAGTCCAAACACCTTCAGTCAATACAACCCAATCAACCCAATCCATTTGCATTCATTTTTAGGCCCATATGCATTAGAGTCCATTTTACATCCATCCTAGGCCCATCTAAGCTTGAGTCCTTGCATTCATTTTAGGCCCATATGCATTAGAGTCCATTTTGCATTCATATTAGGTCCATATAAATTTGAGTCCATGCATTCATATTAAGCCCGCTAGCATTAGAGTCCATCTTAGGCCCATGTAAGTCTAGTTCATGTCAAAATCTAGGCCCATTTGCATCTTTATGTGAACCCTAGTCTATGTCAAGCCCAGTCTATTCCACTCTAAGTCTAATCCTAGTCCATTTCCAATGTCAAGCCCATGTGCATCTCCAGTCTAAGTCAAACCTATATGGTAATCCAATCCAAACTTAGGTCCATTTAGGCCTAATTCATATCCTAGGACTAGATTGCATCTCCATGTAGGCCCTAGTCAAGTTCAACTCCACTCTAAGTTCATAATGGCCTAGTCCTCGAGTTGAGTGAAGCTACTCCTTCCTAAGTCCATAATGGCCCAAACCCCTCATGTCTAGCGCAGCTGGTCCTTCCATAGATCCATAACTACCCAAATCCTTGAGTTTAGCGAAGCTACTCATCCCTGTAAGACCATAGTGGCAACCCCTAAGTCTAGCGAAGCTAGCATTTCGTAAGTTCACATAGGCAATTTTTGAGTCTAGCCTGCTTAGTCTAATGTAATTTCCGAAGTCTAGTTGTCTAGCCTGCTTGCTCACCTGTAAGTTCAAAGTCTAGTTGCCAGTCGGCTTGCCTTAAGTTAAGAGTCTAGTCTCCCTTATTGTCCAGCCTTCCTTAAAGTCTAGCCTGCTTGCTCACCCGTAAATTCAAAGTCTAGTCTCTCCTATCATCACCAAAACCCAGTCGTGGAATCCAGTCTGCTTGCATAGTCAAGTCTAATCCAGTCCATATCTGCATATGCATATAGTTAGGCCCATGTCTGCATCATGGTCAAGCCCATACTAGTCCAAAAATCCATACCCATTTGTAACCATATCCATTTCTAATCATTCCCCATTTCCATTTCCATTTCCACTTACATTTATCATCTCCCATCTCCCATTTCTCCATCCCTCATTTCCATTTCTCATTTTGAAATTCATTTCTAAAATCTTACAAGCAAGGTCCACTCGATTCTGTTCATGATGACTGATCGAGAGATTACAACTTAGGAACGCCTAAAAGAGGAAAAAAATGTGAGCCTACTCTAAAGCTCATCAGTCGTACTATCACCGCCTCAACTTCATTTAGAGTCATGAAGATTACTTTTGACCGTCTTCACAATAGAGGCGCGATCACTTCCATAGGTTCTACCGCCTTCACAATAGAGGTGCGATCACTTCTACGGTGGTCTACTCCGAACCCAGGCACCTAAATAAAATTCAAAAAGTGAAACCTAAACTTCTACAACGAATTCCAACGAATAATATAATGAACATCTAACATCTAGTGTTGGATCCTATAAATGCGCTGCGAAACATGGTCGATGATAATAGACTACTAATACTTGCTACAACGAGGATCAACATCACCATCAACCCTTTTGCGCAGTGCATCAACAATTCAAAGGCTTAGTCTTTTATTTCTGGTTTCCTAGAATGAGTCAGAGAGTCCTTACCCTAAGCCAATTCTATCCTTTCCCATCGAGTCTATGTCACTATAGGGCTTCATCTATTATGGCCTTTCCATTTTCATTTTTCATTTTATTTTCATTGGCCTTCCATCATTTTTTTATGCTTCTAATTCAATGATGAAATTCAAATCAAATTGTTCCTAATGATCTTGACTAATAAAAAAAAAATTTGAAAAAAAAAAATTAAAATAAAAAAGGACATACTTTGGATTAGGAGTTATTCCCCTCTCCCTTCCATTACCTGACGGGTCGTTGTATACTCGCCAAATATAACCTAATTTATCCAATATAGGATAAGTATAGGGTCGAATCCACAAGGAAGTAGGGTTAAATCAAGAGTAATTAGCTAACTACAATGAGCTAAATCAATTTTTGGGTTTTTAAGAGTTTAACGATGATTCTAAAATCTAAATAAACTAGGAAGTTTGCAAAGTAAATCAACAAGTAATTAAGCAAAGAAGTTAAGACAAGGATAAAAGAAACTAGGGGATTAGAGGGATTCACCAACACTCAATCCAAGAATCCAAAATCAAAGCTAAGGGGAAAACAAATGGGGGATCACAAGGGGAAAAATCACGAACATATGAACTCTAATTACTCTCTCGAGCTAATTAGAGGAGCTTGATTAGTCACTCATGACCTATTCTCATGGCATGAGCAACTAATCTAGCCAAATCAAGCACAACATGATTAATCAAGTTTCCCTAAATTAGAAAATACCTATTTTCATGGAAATCCTAATCTAGCAACCAAACTTAGTTTATTCCTAGCTTCATCTCTCAATCCTTCACTAAGAACTCCAAATATGTAAGTTAAGTGGTGATCAAGCACCCAACAAACCAAGTAAAACAAGCTTGATCAACAAGTTCAACCCCAAAAGTTAACCCCCTAACTTAGATCTAAGATCCGAAGAGTAAATGAAGGCTACATCCCTTCCCCTAGTAAGGAACTACTCACACATCATGGAAATAACACAAAACAAAGCTTGAAGTAACTTAATCACCATAACCATGGAGGAAAAGAGGTAAAATGCAAATAATCAACTAATAAAGTAAGATCTAAACAAACTAAGCATGTAATAAGCAAGATCAATGGAAGAAAAGAAGAATAATAAACAAAAATTACCAACTTTAAGCTTTCATAAATGAAGAATGGAGATCTAAAAGCTTCAAACCTTCACTTTCTCTCTCCTAGGGTTTTGTTCTAGAGTTTGAATGCTAAAACAAGATTTAATCTCTCTCTAATCTCTAGTTAATAATTGCCTTTGTAAAAATAAGAGGAGTCCCTCTTTTATAGTCACAAGAAATAAATCAGAGAATTACAAAACAGCCCCCGCATTAAGTTAAACAAAATCGCAAAATCGTTTCCGAAAAAATGACCCGACCCGGGCGGGTGAAATGACCCGAGCTCTCGGGTGACAAAACCCGAGCACTCGGGTCACCCGACCCTGGCGGGTCCAGAGGGCAGGAACTTTTTTGGTTTCCCAAATCAAAGCGACCCGGGCGGGTCTGTCAACCCGAGCCCTCGGGTCGACAGACCCGGGCGGGTCTGCTGAAGGGCGCTGCTGGTTTGTCTGGCTGGGCTGACCCGGGCGGATCCACACACCCGGGCCCTCGGGTCAGCTACTTCTTCGTCCTTTTTCTCTTCTTTCGAGCTCAGTTCCTTCTTTTTTTTTTTTTTTTTTTTTTTTACCAAACAACTGACCCGGGCGGGTCAGCACACCCGAGTGCTCGGGTCAAGTGACCCGGGCGGGTTTTCCTCGACCCGGGCGGGTCATCTTGGCAGTTGCTTTTTTTTTCTGGCTCCCTTGAGCGACCCGGGCGGGTCAGGAGACCCGGGCCCTCGGGTCGGCTGCAGCCCAGCTTCTCCTTCTTCTCTTGTTTCCTTTCTTTGGTCCAAAATTCCTCCCAAGCAATCCTAAACATAACCAAATCAAAAAATCACCATAACAAGTATTTCAAATGCCGTAATAATATGTGGTAATCCATTTTTCCAAGTAAATCAAAACTAAAAGAAGAAAAAGAAATAGAAGTAAGTGAGAAAAACGGGTTGCCTCCCGCTAAGCGCTTGTTTTAATTCATTAGCTTGACTACCATAAATCTTCAATCATTAGGAAGGGAGTAATCCTCAAATGCAATAGAGTAAGCTTCTTTAATTGGCGCACCATCATAGTATAACTTGAGTCTTTGCCCGTTCACCTTGAAACACCCTTTTGCATCATTGCAAATCTCAACCGCACCACGTGGGGATACTTGATGCACGGTGAATGGACCACTCCACCTTGATTTGAGCTTGCCCGGAAATAACCTCAACCTCGAATTGAACAAAAGGACTTTGTCACCAATTTTGAATTCCCTTTTCATGATTCGTTGATCATGCCAAGCCTTTGTTCTCTCTTTGTACACCCGGGAGCTCTCATAGGCGTCCCTCCTAAGCTCCTCAAGCTCATGAACGTCAAGCATCCTTCTTTCACCCGAAGCTTGAAGGTCAAAATTCAATGCCTTGATGGCCCAATAAGCCTTGTGCTCCAATTCTACGGGCAAATGACACGATTTTCCATAAACAAGCTTGTAAGGTGTCCAACTTGGAAGACCAATCCTTTCGAGATCGATTTACCGTCTTCTCCAAAATGAGCTTGACCTCTCTATTAGATATCTCCGCTTGACCACTAGATTGAGGGTGGTAAGAGAGACCCATTTTGTGATGCACCCCATATTTAGCAAGAAGGGCCTTGAATGATTTCTTTGTAAAGTGCGATCCCCTATCACTAATGATGGCTCTTGGAACTCCGAAACGGGGGAATATCACCTTCTTAAATAGCTTTACCACTACCTTGGCATCATTTGTAGGGGAAGCGATTGCTTCAACCCATTTAGAAACGTAATCAACCGCTACCAAGATGTAACGATTACCAAGGGAGGAGGGAAAGGGGCCCATGAAATCAATCCCCCAAACATCAAAAACTTCCAACTCCAAGATGCTTGTAAGGGGTAGTTCATGCCTTTTTGAGATATTTCCAACTCTTTGGCACCGATCACAAGCCTTGACAAAGCCCCAAACATCCTTGAACATACTTGGCCAAAATAGACCACATTGTAAAATCTTTGCCACGGTCTTGTCGGCTCCCATATGACCACCACATGGGGATGAATGGCACATCCCTATTACATTCTCGATCTCATCATCCGGGAGACACCTCCGGTAAATACCATCCACCCCCCTCTTGAACAAGTATGGGTCCTCCCATACATAGTGCTTGGCCTTATGCATGAACCTCCACTTTTGTTGATAGTTGAGGTCATCCGGAATGACTCCACTAGCATGAAAGTTAGCAAAGTCCGCGAACCAAGGAGCATACATGGCCTTAATGGCATAGAGGAAATCATCTTGGAGGGAATCATTGATGGGAGGGTCTAGGTCATGTGAATCATCCATAGGAAGGCGAGAGAGGTGGTTGGCAACCGAGTTTTCGGTGCCCTTCTTGTCTTTGATCTCAATATCAAACTCTTGTAGGAGAAGGATCCACCTAATCAAACGAGGCTTGGCATCCTTCTTAGTCATGAGGTACTTGATAGCCGCATGATCCGTGTACACCACCACTTTGGAGCACACAAGATATGACCGGAACTTGTCAAAAGCAAACACGATTGCTAGGAGTTCCTTCTCCGTGGTGGCATAGTTCCTTTGAGCGGAATCAAGCGTCTTGCTTGCATAGTAGATCACATGGAGCTTTCCTTCTTTTCTTTGCCCTAAAACGGCCCCCACTGCGCTATCACTAGCATCACACATTAGTTCAAAAGGCAAACTCCAATCCGGAGCTTGCACTATAGGAGCGGAAATTAGAGCCTTTTTTAGAGTTTCAAAAGCATGCATGCAATCGTTGTCAAATTTGAACTCAATGTCTTTTTGAAGCAAATTGGAGAGGGGCTATGAGATTTTTGAGAAATCTTTGATAAAACGGCGATAGAAGCCCGCATGCCCAAGAAAAGATCTCACTCCCTTCACCGAAGTTGGGGGAGGCAATTTCTCAATAACCTCAATTTTAGCCTTATCCACCTCAATCCCTTTTTGAGATATCTTATGACCGAGGACTATGCCATCTTCAACCATAAAATGACATTTCTCCCAATTAAGAACAAGATTCATCTTTTGACATCTCTCTAAAACCTTTTGAAGGTTGGAGAGACAAATGTCAAATGATGAACCTACCACGGAGAAGTCATCCATGAAAACCTCTATGGTTGATTCAAGCATGTCCGAAAAAATGGCGGTCATACACCTTTGGAAGGTAGAAGGAGCATTACACAATCCAAATGGCATCCTTCGATAAGTGAATGTGCCAAATGGACATGTGAATGTTGTCTTCTCTTGGTCATCGGGGTGAATGGGAATTTAAAAGAACCCCGAATAACCATCCAAAAAGCAAAAATGAGTATGACCCGCCAATCTTTCAAGCATTTGGTCAATAAAAGGGAGGGGGAAATGGTCCTTCCGGGTGGCTTTATTCAACTTACGATAATCAATGCACATGCGCCACCCGGTGACCGATCTTGTGGAGATAAGCTCACCCTTGTCATTCTTGATGACGGTCATTCCTCCCTTTTTTGGGACAACTTGAAATGGGCTAACCCACCTACTATCCGAGATAGGGTAGATTATCCCCGCCTCAAGGAGTTTCAAAACTTCCTTTTTTACCACCTCCTTCATGTTAGGATTTAGCCTTCTTTGAGGCTCAATAGAGGAGGTTTGACCATCATCCAAATGAATTCGATGCATACACAAGGTGGGACTTAGACCCTTGAGATCATCAATTGTATACCCAATGACACTTCGATGTTGTTTTAAAACACAAAGAAGTTTGTCAAGAGAAGGACCATTGAGTGTAGAATTGACAATCACGGGATAAGTCTCGTTATCTCCGAGAAAAACATACTTCAAAGAAGGGGGAAGGGTTTTCAACTCACATGTAGGAGGAGGCGTGGTCCTCTCCTCTTTTTTCAATGAAGCTTCTAAAATCTCAAAGCTTGAATTAGGAGGTAGGTAGATTGGTGCTTTGTCCATTGCCTTTTTGAGATGCCAAGCTTCACTTTCTTGCTCTTGATCTTCTCCTAGTAGCACATCCTCAAGAGGATCCCTTGCTTCAACTAAAGCCCTTAGGCTTAACACTTCTTGCTCAAGGGTGTCGATCCGATGCACTTCTTCCATAATAGGCGCTTTCATGCTCTTATTGAAAGCAAACTCCATCTTCTCATCACCAACCCTCAATGTCATTACATCTCTTTTCATGTCAACTAGCACTCCGGCCGTTTTCAAGAAAGGCCTTCCCAAAATAAGAGGGACTTGGGAGTCTTCTTCCATTTCCATCACTACAAAGTCACAAGGGATGAAGACTCTCCCAACTTGCACGGAACATCCTCCAATTCTCCAACGGGCACCTTAACCGAGCGATCCGCTAGTTGTATCACCCTTCTTGTTGGCTTAAGCTCAAAGTTGAGCTTCTTTGCAATGGAGAGTGGCATTAGGCTTACACTAGCCCCAAGATCGGCCAATGCTCTCTTTGGCTCCAAATCTCCAATTCTCAATGGTATGGAGAAAGACCCGGATCTTCAAGCTTTTTGGGGAGCTTGTTTTGGAGGACCGCACTAACTTCGGCGGTGAGAGCAATGGTGGAACTTTCTTCAAGTTTGGACTTGTTAGAAACAAGTTCCTTTAGAAATTTGGCATAGGTGGGCATTTGAGCCATAGCTTGGAGAAATGGGATGTGAACTTGCAAACCCTTCATTACCTCAAGAAACTTGACAAATTTGTCATTGAAGTGCTTCTTGGCTAACCTTTGAGGATATGGGACCGGAGGAGTGTAGCTCTTCATTGGAGGAGGCTCGTTGCTTGATGCTTCGTGTTCAACAACTGTAGGAGTCCCATCCTCATGAATGTCTTCCACAACGACATTTTCAATCTCTTTATCAACTTCACTATCCACATTCTCACTTTCATTGGAGGGGTTAGCATCATCAAGTGTGGGCATCTTAGGACCCTCATAGTGAGCCCCGGATCTCAAAGTAATCGCTTTAGCTTGCTCTCGGATAATGGGTTGGCTAGGAAGTTGTGTGGAAGAGTTTGAAGGGTTATTGCTCACTTGTTGAGCGACTTGGGCAAGTTGGGTTTCAATGATCTTATTGTGGGCATTCATTTGTTGGAGGGAGGTGTGTATGTCTCCAAACTTCCTATCATTGTCGGCATTGGTTTTTGTTTGTTGAGCTAAGAAAAGTTGGAGAGTGGATTCAAGGGAGGATTGTTTTGGTTGATTTGGTTCAAAGGGAGCTCTAGCGGGTGGTTGTGTGAATGATTGTTGGGGGTTATGGAATCCGGGTGGTCTAGCTTGGTAAGGTTGGGGTGGTTGGGGGTTCTTCCATCCTCCACTTACATTGTTATTCCATCTCCCTTGGTTGTTGAAGTTAGGATTTCCCTCACCCCTAGTATTCACCCAAGCAACGTGGTCCATAGACCCACCACAATAAGAGCTAGCGTGGTCCGACCCACCACAAATCTCACAAGAAAAAGCTTGAGAAGTACCTTGGCTAGGAGATGCCAAGCTTACCTTTTCCAATTTCTTTGCAAGGGTATCAAGTTTTGCATTGATATGGTCAATGGCATCAAGATCATACTTGCCTTTGCTTGCACTTTTCATGCTTGCGGTTCTAGTAGAATTTCCCTAAGAGTAGTGTCGTACTACCTCTTCAATTGTAGGCTCAATATTGTCAACCGGAAGCTTTGTTAGTTGGCCTCCCGCACCCGAATCTAGGCTTGCACGGGTCATAGGGAGGAGACCATCATAGAAGCTTTGCATAAGCATCCATTGACTATAACCATGGTGAGGACAAGATCGTCGAAGATCCTTGAACCTATCCCAAGCTCCATACAATGTCGCATCCTCCTCTTGAGAGAAATTAGCTATCTTCCTCCTAGCTTCGGAGGTCTTCTCTTGAGAATAGAATTCATCCACAAAAGCCGTGGTAACTTGTGCCCATGTTGTCAAAGAGTCTTCCAGAATAGATTGCAACCATTTCTTAGCCTTGCCCACAAGAGAGAAATGAAATAAGTTGAGCCTTACAAACTCTTGACTCACATTATTTTGCTTCACCGTGGCACATAGCTCCAAGAAGTTAGCCAAATGCTCAAGAGGGCACTCATGAGTCATACCCCCATAGGGCTCTTGTTTGATCATGCGAATCAAATGCGGAGAAAATTCGAAGTTGACGGTAGTAGTTGGGCGGCGAATACCACTTTTGAGTTCAAATGCCTCGGGATGCCCAAAATCCCGTAATGCTCTAGGAGCCTCATCCCCCATAGTGCTAGAAGTAGTGGAGATAGAAGACTCTTGCTTAAAACCCGGTTGTTCAACACCCGGTTGGACCATAGGTTCCCTAAAGATTCTCCTTAATTGCCTCAAAGTATTTTCAAGGTTATGATCGATGGGGATGGTTGGATCGCCCCTCAATCTCCGTGACATGCAACCAACAAAGCTAAGGAGAATATTAGTAAAAACAACCAAGAGGTAAACACACCAAAATAAAGAAAAAGGCAATTTAGTCTCAAAATTAACCAATTAGCTAATGTTAACCGCTACCTCCCCGGCAACGGCGCCAAAGAGTTGGAAATATCTCAAAAAGGCATGAACTACCCCTTACAAGCATCTTGGAGTTGGAAGTTTTTGATGTTTGGGGGATTGATTTCATGGGCCCCTTTCCCTCCTCCCTTGGTAATCGTTTCATCTTGGTAGCGGTTGATTACGTTTCTAAATGGGTTGAAGCAATCGCTTCCCCTACAAATGATGCCAAGGTAGTGGTCAAGCTATTTAAGAAGGTGATATTCCCCCGTTTCGGAGTTCCAAGAGCCATCATGAGTGATAGGGGATCGCACTTTGCAAAGAAATCATTCAAGGCCCTTCTTGCTAAATATGGGGTGCATCACAAAATGGGTCTCTCATACCACCCTCAATCTAGTGGTCAAGCGGAGATATCTAATAGAGAGGTCAAGCTCATTTTGGAGAAGACGGTAAATCGATCTCGAAAGGATTGGTCTTCCAAGTTGGACGATGCATTGTGGGCCTATCGCACGGCCTACAAAACCCCTATTGGCATGACACCTTACAAGCTTGTTTATGGAAAATCGTGTCATTTGCCCGTAGAATTGGAGCACAAGGCTTATTGGGCCATCAAGGCATTGAATTTTGACCTTCAAGCTTCGGGTGAAAGAAGGATGCTTGACGTTCATGAGCTTGAGGAGCTTAGGAGGGACGCCTATGAGAGCTCCCGGGTGTACAAAGAGAGAACAAAGGCTTGGCATGATCAACGAATCATGAAAAGGGAATTCAAAATTGGTGACAAAGTCCTTTTGTTCAATTCGAGGTTGAGGTTATTTCCGGGCAAGCTCAAATCAAGGTGGAGTGGTCCATTCACCGTGCATCAAGTATCCCCACATGGTGCGGTTGAGATTTGCAATGATGCAAAAGGGTGTTTCAAGGTGAACGGGCAAAGACTCAAGTTATACTATGATGGTGCGCCAATTCAAGAAGCTTACTCTATTGCATTTGAGGATTACTCCCCTCCTAATGATTGAAGATTTATGGTAGTCAAGCTAATGACTTAAAACAAGTGCTTAGCGGGAGGCAACCCGTTTTTCTCACTTACTTCTATTTCTTTTTCTTCTTTTAGTTTTGATTTACTTGGAAAAATGGATTACCACATATTATTACGGCATTTGAAATACTTGTTATGGTGATTTTGTGATTTGGTTATGTTTAGGATTGCTTGGGAGGAATTTTGGACCAAAGAAAGGAAACAAGAGAAGAAGGAGAAGGCTGGGGCCGGCAGCTCGACCCGAGGGCCCGGGTCTCCTGACCCGCCCGGGTCGCTCAAGGGAGCCAGAAAAAAAAAGCAACTGCCAAGATGACCCACCCGGGTCGAGGAAAACCCGCCCGGGTCACTTGACCCGAGCACTCGGGTGTGCTGACCCGCCCGAGTCGGTTGTTTGGTAAAAAAAAAAAAGAAGACACTGAGCTTGAGGCGACCCGAGGACTCGGGTCTGGTGACCCGCCCGGGTCGGAGGGACAGCTGCGAAAAAAAAAAAGAGAGAAGAGAGGCTGATTTTGTACCTCACTCTCCTTAATCCTCTTTACTCCTTCTTCATTTTCAACCTCTCAACTCTCCCTAACCACATTCAAACTCCAAACCCTAACCATCTAAATCTCACTCAAATCACTCACTCACCACTCAAAAACTTAAAAATCCCTCACAAATCTTCATCCTCATCAACTTTCCTCCACAAATTTCAACTTTTTCTCCTTCAAAAAACCCCATCTCCACCATTTTTCACCATTTTCTCTCTCCTCAAAATTTCACCACAACTCTCAAATTCATCATTTTCCACTCAAATCTCTTCACAAATTCTTCCTAAAACATCATTCCCCCTTCATTTCTCTCATAAAAAAAACTAAAAAAACAAACAAAAAATTTTCTTTTTTTTCCACCCCCACCACTAAATTACGGGATTTTGAATTTTTGAGCAACAAGTAATTTGAAGCATGGAGAAGAGGAATTCAAAGCGGAGTAGACAAGCGGGCCAAGCTAGCTCAAGCCAACCACCACATGGGGAAAACGTCTCGGGGCATGATGCCCCCGGTGAGTTTCATGATCCCGAATTTCCTTTCATTGTTTTCTTTGGCTTAGAACATTTTAATAGATTTCAAGCCCTTAAGGCTAAGGAATTCGCCCCTACCCGTTTTGTTGATGAGACCTTGTTGTCTTTATGGGGGATTCGGGGGGATGTAAATAATATAGCTGACGGATTGAATATGAAAAAAGTGTTATTGATGAGAAAAAAAACTTATAAATGCTTAACACTTGAATTCTTAAGCTCATTGGAAATAACCGGAGAGGAACGGTTCACGTGCTCAACTGGAGCCGAGGCCGTTCTCACATTTAGGTTGGGGAATGTTGCTCGTTCTATGCCTATTGGCGATTTTACTGACATTTTTGGATTACAAATTGAATCGAGCACCACTCCCGCACCTTCTTTCAACCTTTATGAATGTTGGAGTAAGTTGAGTGATGGAAAAAGTTACGATGCTACAAATGCTAATGATTCACTCATACACCAACCAGCTATCCGGTACTTCCGCAAGTTTTTGGGGAACACCATCTTTGGAGAAAGGATAACTCCAAGGTAAGTCAGTCGGAACTTATGATCATAGGTTCTTACCTATGGGATAAGAGAAAGCTGAACATACCTTTGATGTTTGCCCGCCATCTCCAAAGGGTAGGAACCCCGAGAACTCTCGGACGTGGGTCGATTGTTGTAGGCGGTTTGATTACCGCCATTCTTGAACACTTTAGGGTTCGCCCTAAGACCCCGAGGTCCCGTGGCCGACCCTAATAAACCAACAACACCTACAAGATGCGCGTTGGTTTACAAAGGATCGGAATACATTTTACTTGGAAGATTGGTAAAATGTCTTCCATTCAACTTCCAAATCGCCGCATCACCGAGATTAAAACGGGGCAAGTCAACTATCTCATCCAGGAAGTCGCGGAGGAAGGCGCGGAGATCCGCACCTACCATAGGCGGGATCCCCATGAGTTTGCCTCCTCTTCTTCCGCCCCTCCCCCTCCTCCTCCAACCCCATCCCACCTATGTTCCCGACTATGCCCCTATTTATGCCCATATAGATAGGCGGTTTGATAGTTTCGAACAAAGACTAACCACCTTCCAACAAGAGATGCGAGAGAGTTTTACCCCATCTTGCAATTCTTTCATGATAACGACATGGTCCCTCCCGGCACTCCCTACCCCTCCTATATGCAACCCCTCAACCCCGAGGGGAGGACCTCGACCCTTGAGTTGGTCTCTCCCCTATTGTTCTTCCTTTCACACCGAGGACCGGTGTTTGGTTTGGCTTGGGGGGGGTATTTTCATGATTTGGGTAGTTTTTACTTGATGGTGTAGGCGTTAGGAGACCCTTGTTGCTATTTTGATTGAATTGTTGTTTGTGATTGTGGTTAAGCTTGGTGAATGGGCCAATGCTTGTTAATATGTGGTGAACCATGATTTCATTTTTCTTATTTGCTTATTTTCTTAGTTTTTAAATATAAAACCCAAAAACAATTTTCTTTCTCATTTCTTTTTTTTTTCTTATTTCCTTGTTTTAGCTTTATCTCTTCCCTTTTCTTTCCCTTCTTTTTCAATGTTTGCTTTTAGTTCAAATATAAAAAAAAAAAAAAAAAAAATGCGGAAAACAAAGAGAAAACAAAAAGAAGTTTTAGCCTTGAATAAAGTTTTGATTTCCTTGCCCAAGGAAGATTCTAGTTGATGATATTTGTGGATTCCTTGCTTGGATTTTGAGTATATGTTTAGAGGCTCCTTTTGGAAGAGTGTGAGCTTGGGTTGTGGTGCTTTAGGAGGTGATTAATCTTGATTGCATTAGAATCAACCAAAGTGAAACCAATGAATGCTCAATTGGATGTCTAGTCTTGATTCTTGACTATGTTGCTCATGCTTGAATAAATTTTGCTTCAAATTTGCGGTCCCTAGTGTCCCTAGATACGCTCATCATGTCCCCAAACAAAACTCTACAAAAAGCTTAGTTTTTACTTCTTTTCGTTTGTAATAAGTGGTACAAAAAGCCACAAGTTCTTATGTCTCTTTAGTGAGTAACTCCACATTTGTATAGCAAAAATTCCCATAATAAGGGAAAAAGAAAAAGCCAAAAACTTCAAAAAGGCGTGAAAAATGAAAAAAAAAAGTGAAGAAAAACGAAAAGCAAAAAGAGTAGAAGAATTCCAATAAAAGAGGTCAATTTGTGGATACCTCCCACACTTAGTACTATTTTTCTAAAGTTTTGAGTAGAGGGGAGTCTAAGGCTTGTTTGTGTGTCTAGGGATGGTGGACTAGTAATTTGAGCTTCTATAACACTTGAAGGGCTCTAAATCTTTTTGATAGCTAGGTGTTCTTCAATGAGCGAGTAAAAGGCCTTATTAGGTATCCTTTTGCAATCTTGATTAGTTGCTTTCTCTACCCATAACCTATGAGTACACTTGAAAATTAGTTGTTTTGAAAGTTGCTCTCCATCCTTGCTTATAAACCATTTCATTGATAGTTAACTTGGGCATTACTCTTGATCTAGATTGAATAAATTGTTGATGAAAACTAGAGTTGTGGGTTTGAAAACTCTTTGGAAACCCTCACGAGATCTCACTCGCCCTTTAGAGCGATCTAGGGGTTTAAAGAGCTTGTTGCATGTGCTAAATGCAATCGTGATTCCGACGAAAATGAGTTAGTGTAAATTCTTTATCCTTTATTCCCTTTTAATTTCTTTTCTTTCCTCTTTCTTCTTCATTTTACTTTCAAATAAGTTTTCATTCTCCTACTTGTGTTTTAGTCTATATTGCTTGAGGACAAGCAAAGATCTAGCTTGGGGGAGTTTGATGATTGGTTTATATGCTTGAATTATACTTAGTTTTTAATAGTTTTTGTGATAGTTTTTAGGCTAATTTAGGCTAAGTTCATTCCGTTTCTTTCTTTTTTGTGTATTTTTCCTCCCTCGCTTTCTCTTTCTTTGGGTGCTTGTTTACATTTCGGGACTTGGAAGCACGTTTGGAGGGTCTATGCACAAGCCCGAGGCAAAGCGTTGAAGAAATGGAGCACTAAGGAGCTCGAAAGAAGAGAAAAAGGACGAAGAAGTAGCTGACCCGAGAGCCCGGGTGTGTGGACCCGCCGGCCAGCCTGAGCAAAAACCAAGCGGCGCCCTTCAACGGACCCGGCCGGGTGCAGTCGACCAGGGCTCGGGTCTTCCAACCCGAGGGCTCGGGTTGACAGACCCGCCCGGGTCGCTTTGATTTGGGAAACCAAAAAAGTTCCTGCCCTCTGGACCCGCCCGGGTCGGGTGACCCGAGTGCTCTGGTTTTGTCACCCGAGAGCTCGGGTCATTTCACCCGCCCGGGTCGGGTCATTTTTTCGGAAACGATTTTGCCTCGGGCTTGTGCATAGACCCTCCAAACGTTCTTCCAAGTCCTGAAATGTAAACAAGCACCCAAAGAAAGAAAGCAAGGGAGGAAAAATACACAAAAAAGAAAGAAACGGAATGAACTTAGCCTAAATTAGCCTAAAAACTATCACAAAAACTATTAAAAACTAAGTATAATTCAAGCATATAAACCAATCATCATTACCTTTCATATATTATCTCATGCAACCAAGCAAAAAAAATCCCTTAAACCATCATAGCTCCACATATATCCTTCAAGTCTCCAATACCTAAAACCATAAAAACTTGTGTGCAAGCCTCATTACAAAAAGTTAAAAAAAAATCAATGCCAGGCAAAATAAAAAAGTGAATAAATTCGAAGTGCGAAAAAAGCAAAAGCAAAAGAAAACGCATAGGACAAAAAAGAAAAAGCCAAAGGCAAAAAAATAAAAAAATCAAGCTAGGGGACTTGCACACAAGTTCTACCCCTCATTCAAATCCTTCAATCCATCAAAACCTTACCCCATATAATTCAAATCCATAATCCTTACCTTAGCCCAACCAATGAAACCTTCATAAAAACCTCAAGCCTTAAACCTTTCAACCTTTCATCAACCCTAACTCCTTTTTCAAGGTATGTCCAAGCCCATTAGGTTGAAAACCTGAAAGGGCAGCCTAAGCAAAAGTTAGGGCACAAAAAAAAAATATAAATAAAAAAATTCAATCAGATCTAGAACTACAAATGGTCTGATTTCGCAAGGATACGTAGAAATCCTCATCTCGAGGTCCGACCGCTTTAATAAATAAAATTAATCAAGGTATAATGATTTGACTTTCTAGAATTTAGGAGCATACTCTTTCTAGATCCCGACATAGACTCGAGTCTGAACCTAGCCTCGTAAAAACTTTTTCCCACCTACATTTATTTAATTCACAAATTTAAACTTTTTATTTTTCAATCCAAACTCTCCTTGTCCCTGAAGGACTCTCCGATAATTCGATGGTTTCTGGCGATATTTGACTTTGCATGTATCAACTCTCCAAAGAAGAATCCCCAGCAAATAACTCTGAACGCTCAAGAAAGATCAACTACATTTCAATCAAGGCTTAAGCCTAATTCAAGACAAGCTTACCCAAAATGGGGGCATCCTATATATATGGTGGTTCCTCCAAATCAAATCAAACTCCCGAAAAGTTATAATCTGCGGACCTCGTTTACGGATCCCGATTCTTTATTAAAAACAGTTTTAAAAAATCATTCTATCTATATCCGATCATTACTCGTCTCTCTACATATCCGGATCTTCAAACTCGCAAAACCCCGACCTTGCATTGCATTACATACATCCTAGTCTTACATAACCCTGACCTTGCATGACGTGTCATCTTCCTTAGCTTTGCATAACCTTAATCATTGCATAGCGTCTCATGCATCCTTAGAGAGTCTAAGTTTGCATCATTATGTGCTTTATGTGAGTTGTTTGCACCTATCTCGCTAACATCTTTCTTTCTCGGTGTAATCATATTGCTTGTAGTTATTGTCCTATATACTAACTTTGTTTTGCGATGAGGCGGGTTATAAATTAGTTCTAAACTACAGAGCGTTTAGAATCGTTCTCCGTCCCGACACCGTGTACTTTGACTATCGGTTTCCTGAATCTCAGTCAAAGTGGGGGTTTATGTAGACACATAATTGTGTCTCCCCATTTAAGGATCCAATGATGAAACATACCGTGGTCTTAATTGGTCCGACCCAAGGGCAGAAAGCGATCCGAAGAGCCAAAACTATTTTCAAAAGTGTTAAAGCGTATTTTAAAGCCCACTTAATTATTCATGATAATTAATTATAAAGTTAATTAATCTAATACACACCAGATTTAATAAAGTAAGTTAATATAATTATAAGATACCAATCCAACCAATTAATCAAAATTAAACATTGCTTTATTTTAAAAAGTCAAACTCATTTAAAAAAAAAAGGAAAAGGGAAAAAGAAATGGGTTACCGATTCCAAGAATCAGGCTTTAACAAAATTGAAAAGAAAAAAAGGAACGAAGAAGGGGAGGAAGACGAGGAGGAACGAATCAGGGGAGAAGAAGAGGAGGTTGGCGCGGGAGGACGAACGAAGACTAAAGTGGGGAGAGGTGGTTTCAGGTCTTGGCGCGGCCGGGCAGCTAAAGCAGGCCGAGGCGCCAAGGGTTGGCAAAGATACGGGTGACGCGGGCGGGAGGGTGCGTTTGGGTGGCGAGTCTGGGTGGTGTCGATGGTGGCGTGAGTGGGTTCGGATGGTCGTGGTGGTTTCAGGCGACTTAGAGAACAATAGAGGGAGTACTAATGGTGGGTTGAATTTTGTTTTTAATTTCCAAAACAAAAATCGGAATTAAGAGAGAAGAGAAGAGATTAAAGCAAACCTTTGAAGTTTGTTTGCTTGAGCAATTTGGGTGAGTGTAGTTCAAAGATTTATGAGGGTTTTGGTTAGAATTTTAAGCTTTGGGTCAAGCTCTGTTAATGGTGGGTATGGTGAGCAATGGTGTTTGAGATTCATTTTTGACTAATTTAACTCGAAAATCCGGGATTCGATTGAAGTTTCAAACTCTCCCGACAAGAACCTGTTGATTTTGTGGAAAAATCCGACCTTTGGCTCTGTTCATCTTGTACATGAGGGGGAGGAAGATGGTGATGAATATCACGTTTTCTTTTTTTTTTGTTTTTGGTTTTTGGCTTTTTCCTTTTCTTTTTGGCTAAAATGACACATGGGTTATGAACTTGACATTGGGCTACTAATATGGATGGACAATTGAATGAATAAGAATGCCCACAAACTAAATAAACATTTCAATTTCCATATTAAAATACTTTGAAATAATGAAAATGAATAATTAGTTTACTTAAATAAAATACATTTCAATTAAATCATTTAAATAAACTCGTTAAATAATTCAAAACTAAATGAAATCATTATTAAAATTGAATTATCAGAAAAATAAATTTAAGTGGAAATAATATTAAACCTTAATAAATAATAGAATAAGCACTGAAAATTAGAGGTATTACATCTACTCCTCCTTAAAATAAAAGTTCGTCCTCGAACTTTAAAGTTAGATATTTAATATTAACGAAATAGTAGTTTTGCGCTTTGTTAGTATCACATGAAAAGCCCTAATTAATTGTTTAGTAATAATTAAATGTTTTATTTAAATAAAATAAATATTTTCAAAGATATTTTTATAATTAAAATCGGATTTTATCCCGTAAAATCAGATTTCCGGAGTTAAAAGATAGAAGAAAATCGCCAAAACGCGTTTTTATCAAAAAGCTGTCAAAACGTGTCAAAACGAGGCGCCCAACGTGCGCGAGTGCATCGACTTGCGCCAAGCGCACAAGACTACCACGTGACTGTGTGTCACACATAGTCGTGCGTCGAGCGCACTTCGTATGGCGTGGCCAAGCCGTCAATTTTATCTTTTTTTAAAGCGTGTGCCACGTGGGCTCAAATGATTGGTCATGCGGCGTCGAGCGCACCAATGTGCTTGACACGTGTTGTAACACCCCAAATTACTCACTTTAAAATAAATAATTTAATAAATAATATTTGAATAATTTAGGAGTATTTACGCCACGTGACTAACACGCTTTCGGCAACCAATGCCATCATGACTTAGCTCCAACCGATAAACTCTTGTCTTGAGGAACATGAGATCAAAATGGCAAGAGAAAAAGCACAAGCGAGGAAGAAGAACGGGATAAGACTCCACCACCACCACCTCTTTATAAGTCCGATAATCGATTTTAGGTTCGAAAAACTCGACCAATTGATCCAATCCAATTCTTGCATTCAAAGAGTCGGGCTCTTGGCCGTGACATCATTGATCTTGAATCGAGGGAAAAGCTCCTAAAAAGGTAGCATTGGGTGACCTCCCTAAGATTCAATGGGGGGTCGAAGACCTGCAGATTATCACTCGAGAGATTTCTTCATTTCTATGGATCTCAAAGGCATGAGCAAGGACTTGTTTGCTTATATCTTACCCTTAAATTTGGATGCACATCCATCTAAGTGATTCAGATCACTCGAACAAAGCTAAGTTGAATGACTTGGACTACATCAAAAAGAGTTCCACAAGTAGTATATATAACACTTGGTTTCCCATTGGTCTTCGTGGAGTTGAAGTTAACCAAACAAAACACCAACGAAGACTTCATCACCTTCCTTAACAAATGGAGGGAAATGGCCACATAAATGACTAACAAGCCATCTGAAGAGAATCAAGTCTCGACTAGTGATCCGTAACTTGCATTCCAAGTACGGGAGATCACGTTAATTTCCAACCTACAAAGTCTTTAACGAAGCTCTACAAGGCGGGCCTACTAATCGAGGAAGAGGGGCAAGCGTATAAAATTAAGGGTTACAATAAGAACAACTCTTTCAAGAAGAGTAACAATAACTCCATGTAGCTCCAAGAGCAATGAAATCAATGCCTTGAACACTTTGAAGATAGGGGTTATCAGGACGTGAAAGCCCCAAAGAACCTTTCACTCCCCGGGCATGACTTTAGAAGATGCATTCAATAGGCTTCATGCAAGAGGAGCACTCCAACCTATTGGTCCTACCGTAGACCACTGTACCTCGGGAAGCGATCTACGAAATGAAATCCTAACTCTTATTGTAAATATTACCAAGCGAATAGGCATCTAACATTTGTGTTGGACCTTAAAAAATGCTCACAGGGATATGTTTGACAATGGTAAACTTCCGATTTCGCCCGCAGCAAAAGTCACCAACAACAACGACAATCCCTTAGTCATTTAGCGCCGTTGTTCTAGGTTGAGTCGGAGAGTCCCTCCCTAGCTCCTTTATTTCCTTTCTTGTCGTGTCTATGTCATTTAGGACTTTCATATTTATTAGCCTTATGTTCTATCTATTTATTTCAAATTAATAAAATGATTGCATTTTCATTTTCATTGGCCTTTCAATCATTTTATTTATGATTCTAATTCAACGACGAAATTGAAATCAATCTAATGACCTTGATTAATAAGATCATAAACAAAAAAAAATCAAAATAAATGAAAAAAATGGACGTACTTTGGATTAAGGATTATTTTCTTCTTCCCTCCATCACCTTTGATATAAGCTATCATCCATAAATCATCTCCATGCAACCAAAAAGTAAGACCCCTAAAGCATCATACTCCATGATCCTTCATACCAAAAAATCCTTTCAAACAATGCTTCACTAAATAACCTTCAAATCTTCCAATACCCTAATCATCAATGCCATGCAAAAATAGAAGAAAGAAAATCCAAAGTGCAAAAAAAATGAAAAAGCTTAAGCAAAAGAAAACGCACAAAGCAACAATGCAAAATAAAAAAAATGCCAAAGGCGAAAAGAAAAGTCAAGCTAGGAGGCTTGCACACAAGTTCTACCTCTCATTCCAAAATCCTTAATCCATCCAAAAAACCTATATCCATAATCCTTACCTAGCCCAAACCAATTAAACCTTCATCAAAACCTTAAACCGTTCAACCATTCCTATCCAATACATCCTAACTCCTTCTTTAAGGTATATCCAAACCCTGAAAGCAAAAAACCCCAAAGGACGGCCTAGGAAAAAGTAAAGGGCACAAAAAAAACAACAAATAAAAAATCGGATCATGAACTACGAATGGTCGATTCCCATGGATATGTAGGAATCCTAATCTCGAGATCCGACTGCTTCAATAAAATAAATTAATCAAGGTCTAATTATTTGACTTTTTAGAGTAAAGAAGTGTAGACACATAATCGTGTCTCCCCATTTAAGGGTCCAATGCTGAAATATACTGCGGTCTTAGTTGGCAAGACCCAATGGAGGAGCAGTCCGAATAACCAGGCAATATGTGTTTTGAAATAATATTATAAAAGCCCAATTAATCATTCATGATGATTAATTGTAAGTTCAACCCCGTGAATTATTTTTTAAGTCCATTTTAAAAGCCCAACTTAATATTTATTGTTTTAATAAATATTTTCTTAATATTTATTGTTTTAATAAATATTTTCTTAATATTTATTGTTTTAATAAATATTTTCTTAAAAGCTTTTATTATTACCTTTTACCCATAAATCAGATTTTTAATCCGGAAAATTCGATCTCCGGATTTTTAGGGATGAAAATGGCATCTTGAAAGCACGCGTAGAATAAAAAATGAATATTCTGGAATATGCGCCGGACGCGGCGGATGCGCTCAGCGCGCCACGTGCGTCCAGCTCATTGGCCAAATCACGTCAGGCGCGCCAATGAGCGCCTGACACGTGGACTTGTGACTCACACAGAGTCCTGCGCCTGGCGCAAGTCCTGTGTGAGACGCAAGTTAAAGTTTTATCTTTTTGAAAACGCGTTTCCACGTGCAACGTTTTAACCGGGACGGACCACGTCGGGCAAGGCCGATCTGCGCTGGACCGCGTGTCCTCGCGCCCTGCCACTTAGGCTGCGCTGGCGCGAGGCTTGCGTGGAGCGCACATCTTGATTTGCCTATAAATACGGGATGATTTCCCGAATCAGAGACGTTTTCGAATTATTATTTTACGCACACAAATACTCTCGAAAAACTCCGAAATATACTTCGAATACGAAACACTCAAACACCTTTAATTTTTCAAATCAATTATTGTTCCAGATCCTACTATATTCCTGGTTCCAAGATTGCTTCACACGAAGGTCACTACGCTCTTCGATCTAAACCGCATAGGTATAATCCTGAGGGCCCTTGAATAATTATATTTATTTTATTAAAGTTATTAACCTTTTCTTGTCATGATGTAGATTCCTAATTAATAATCGCGTCCCTTTGTAAATTCTAACCTCTTTTCTTATATTTTCTGTATATAATATTCTTGATATAATGATTGTCCTGCATGTCTTTTTTATCACCCACATGTTATTATGCTAAATAAGACCAAAAGAATTGTTCTCATTAATTCAGATAATTTGGACAGCCTGTTAGGAACCTTGTAAAATGATTGTATAATAACTGATCACTAAATAATTAGTCTTTTGATGTGTTTCCTGAACCAATTTAGATTAATTATTTTAGGGTGCTTTAAAATATTGTTTGATTATTCTATTGTATAAAATCTGTTGTGAATCGTTATTTAGTAGAGGCCAGCAATGGGCAATATAGTTCTTGACTGTATTGTACCCTCACCCCCGAACTCACTTTTTTTGGTTCCTGACCATCTATGGAGTAATGACGGGGAAATCTACATTGGATAAGTCCTTAAGATGTCCTTTCCGTTTTAATACACTAGTGGAAAAACAAAGGAAGGGTTGCGGTCAAACTGACCCTAAGGGGCTGCATTTTTGGCCGGCCAGTCCTTTCCATAGCGACCCTTAATAGATAAGAAGGGCTGCGGTTTTTAGCCGACCCTTCATAACGAAGGGCTGCGGTTTAGGCCAAAAACGCAGCCCTTATAAAGCTTGAAGGGCTGCGTTTCGGCTTAAACCGACCCTTCTATGTGAAGGGTCGCGGTTTTAAGCCTAAACCGCAACCCTACTTAAGTGAAGGGGGCTGCGGTTTAGGCTTAAAACCGACCCTTCACATTCAAATTTTTTTTTAAAAAAAAAAATAAATTGCACCCTCCACCCCCGCCCATCCCCCCGCCCACCCCAAGACCCCACTCCTGCCCACCCCAACACTTTGCCCACCCCCCTGCCCACCCCACCCCACCCACCCCGCCCCACAAGCCACCCCACCCGCCCCCCGGCCACACCCCCCCCCCCGCCCCACCCCCCCTGCCTGCCACCCCACCCCCCGCCCCCACCCGCCGACCCCTCACCCCTCACCCCCACCCCCCCCCACCCCACCCCCCACCCCACCCCCGCCCACCCCTTGCCACTCCCCCTGCCCGCCCCCCCACCCTGCCCCACCCCTTTCACTCCCCTGCACCCCCCACTCTGACCCGCACCCTCTGCCACCTCCTCCACCCATTCTTTGCCCGACCACCCCAAAGACCCAACCTAAAACCTCCCTTCGACACAAAAAAAACCGATCAAATTGCAATAATAATATATGACAAGTTTTTGAACGTAATATAATAATTAACTTTAAATATGTATATATTTAATAATGTGAAAAATGTACATAGAATTGATACAAACTATAGTAGATGTATCATAAGCAATCATCGCAAATGTGGGACGCCTAACTTATCCCGAACTTCATGTAATTCGTGCGTGGTGAAGGCCCTCAAACGTGGTGTGTTATTCATATAAACCTTGCAAAACAACCAAGGAATAAACACAGAATATAAGAATTCAATCATTTACGTACCGTAGTTAGTAGTTCTAAAAATGACATATACCTTCCCGAAATTCAATCAAAAACAAATGCAAGCCTAAGACTCTACACACTAGTTATATTATACCTTATATTATCATATTGAAAAAGAAAATGGAGTTAAATGAAGCGATAAGTACGAATTAGGCGAAAAGGCAAAAATAGGCCTAAAATGCCCTTTTCGTTCCCAAAATTCAACCTACAACAATTGCAAACCTAAAAATCTACACAATAGTTACATTATGCCTCATATTATCATGTTAAAAATGAATTTGGGGTTAAATGACTCGATAAATACGATTTGGAAGCGTAAAAAGGCAAAAATAGGCCTAGAAATGACATTTTCGTTCCCAAATATATGCATGTGCTACTTTGGTTTCTAAACCAATTAATACCTATTACCAATCGATCTAATCTAAACTAACATATACTAATAAGTTACATACCTTTTGAAGATCATCGGCGTTAGTGCCTTTGGTTGACGATATCGAACATGTACCTCGGCCACGTAATAGCCACATGCAAGTCCATCTTCTTGTTGCGGACACTAAATGTTCACCAAAGGATGCATCCAATGACATTCATGTTAATTAGATGTGTAGTATGTGGCTAAAAGTGTTTCTATATAAGGACAAATAAATTAGTCATGTTACCTCGACTGATATCCAAACAGGAGCTTTTGGTGCTCGAAGTCCTGTTGCACTAATATGCTTCATCACACTACATCAACAACATTATTATAAGATTAGATGTACTAACTTGTTTATATATTTAAAGATGATGAATAATGTGTAATATTAATAAGTGCGCATATATTGAGTTTCGATTAGGCTACCTATTTAACAATGATTTGATTAGTAAGGTCCGTGGTGGTTGTCGACGCAAAGAATCAAAGTGGTAGACTTCGTTACGTGACAAACATATCGCAAGCGGTGTCCAATGAGCCCTACAACAAGAAAATATAGTTATTATTAATCGTAGAACAATTAATAGGTCAATTTAAGTATCGAATAATAAAAGTAAAGCGAGTTTAACAAGCATACTTTTCAATATAAGGAACAAGAATGATCTGATGATATCCAAAACGAGATGATGCTTTGAAACTCATGTCGAGATACTCTTTCACTTCGGCTTTATTTTGTAAGCAATTGTCATCTCGTATTATGTTTGGACATAACCAACCAAACATTGCACTAGATGTTGCAAGTAATTCATTGTATAATAACACGAGAAATTATATTGATTATATTAAAAGTAAACCAACAATTACTTATTATGGATTTGAAAACTACTTAAGGCATATATATGTATATGTATAT
Organism: Beta corolliflora; assembly: GCA_947648045.1. Classification (NCBI taxonomy): domain Eukaryota; kingdom Viridiplantae; phylum Streptophyta; class Magnoliopsida; order Caryophyllales; family Amaranthaceae; genus Beta; species Beta corolliflora. Next base: position 94,309 of record CANSZD010002882.1, read on the forward strand.
TTAATTTATATACTTATGTATTACCTCATGAATGTTTGTATCATGGAAACATTCAACTCTACCCCACATAAGAATTCTTTAATATCAACCTTTGAAATGAATGTCGATCAGTTCTCAAGGTAGTGGAATTGTTGCTCCCCCAAAGCAACCTCAATTGCGCTTTCATCGGGTAAATCGCTAGCGCACTCATGTAACCAAAAGCATGGCGTAGTAAGGCTCCGCACCACCTCTGGATCGATAATAAGTGGATTTTTTGTCATAGAAACATTTCCCGTCACCACATTTCGTTCACCTTCATCACGTAAACTTGCTTTCTTATAAGGTGAACATGCCTTCTTTCCCTTCCAGGCATGTGAGTCGGCCTTCCCCCAAACCTAGTATTTAGTTAAAAGTAAAGATATTGCCCGACTATCATAGGAACTATAAAAGAAAACACGCATATATATATATGAATGTTAATCATTGTACCTCATCCGAAAACCGCACCAATGCACGCGGCCACGAACATAAGCGCCAAGGGCATCATTTAGTAGCTTGTGGACCCAACTTCGCCCGGCGGCAGGAAGAGGTAATTCTTCGAAACCTGACACAATTTCATTCAGGGTGACCACATAGTGATTATGATCCACTAACTGGTTATGCAATCGTACTCGGTCACTAGGGGGTTGTGCATGGCCATGAGCTACGAGGATGAAACTATAACCATCTCCTCCAGCTAATAGTTCACATGGTGTCTCTTCCTGTAAAAAAACTCTATTTATAGTTAGTCTATGAAACAACATATATATAGTAAGAATTTCATGCATTTAAGAACGTAACAATAGTTGTTTAACAAAGCAAAGGGATTAAGTGATTACCTTCAACTCGGGTCCTACGGGTGGATCGAGTGGCTAGGTGTAGTATCACTTCCCGTTCTTGAATGCAGCAAAAGTCGGTAAACCCATTTGCTCCAAAATGGCGTTGAAGTTATGGGTCATCTCCTCCCTTAGCTCCTCCCGAATTGCAGCTTTCATAGCCTCCACATCTACTGACGTTGCCGAATTTTGTCGCTGTAGTGTATTGATCACCATATACCTTTCTCAAACCGAGGCGGACACCTCCTACGCCCCTCACGCGTCCCACCGTGGTCCGGTCCTAAAGTTTCGTGCAATGCATCAATGTGTCCTTTAGGAGTGAACTCACCAGTTGCCTCTTTTTCCTTCAAGCCAATCTACATAAGTATAAGAGAGAAATGCTTGTGAGCGTAAAAGCTATATTATATATACCTTATATAACCATATAATCTGTACTTACAATGGCGTTGGCTATCTGTTGTGTTCGGGGTCGGGGCAAGACTCTTTTTCCCTTTGCATCAACCCCATGCATCGAACACCACCAATCGAGGACTCTATCCGGTTGCCGAGGCTATGCAAGCTGTCGTCATTGAGCCACTCCCGTTGCCGTTGTCGACCCTATTGTGGGGTAATGGCTGAACATCCACTTCTCTCTCGCCTCATTGTACGAATGAGCACCCAAATGATGATAATACTTCCTAGCTTTTGCACTCGAGCAACTTTTCTCACGACTTGCCTAAAACACACAATTATAAACAAAGGTTAGCTACGTACGGTGCTATACAATAATCTTGGATCTAAGTTTATTAAATCTTAATAAAATATTCTTACAATAGCTTGTGGGGTTGTTTTCTTGGCAACAAATGCTTTCCACTCTTCGAGTTTGATAGTTTTCCATATTTGAAATGGTAATTTGGATGGTGCAGATGATGTTTCCGGTGAAGCCTCAGGATCGGCTTGTGTTTCTCCGCCGTAGATGTTCTTCTTCTTTGTACCTACTACTTTCCTCCGCTTAGTGATCCACCCAGACACTAACTTAGCCTTGAAATCTCCGAATCTCTGGGCAACCGCGGATAGAAATACATTCTTCTTGGCTTCATCATCTTCGATATTGAATTGATTCTACAAAAAACGCAGTTCACAAATTAGTTTTCGTAAATGTTGTAATTTATATGCTATAAGTAATATTACACATATATTTAACTAAATAATTAAGAAACTAAACGTTATTGTACTTGAAGCTTACCATGGTATCTTCCCATAGACACCGCTTCAATCCCTCGGGCACCTCTTTCCATGAGTGCAAAATGGAGAGTTTATGCATGCAAATGCCAACTTGCATGCCATACTTTTGACGCCACTTTCCACAAGGTTGACCCATGTTATCGTACTCCAAAATCATATTTGGGTGTTTCCCTAGTGACTTTGTAGGTCCCCTTCCTTTTCTCTTTTTCGTCGCCAATGACTTCCTAGGCATTTGTGCATTTATCTCTTCACGGCGAAATCGAGACAATTTACCCTGTTCCTTTATCGCATCGAAAGACTCATCCTCGGTAGTGTGTTCAGCACCACTTGTGGTGTTATCCGTATGCACATCCGCCATCTCCCTGAAATTGTACAAATAATGCATTAATATAACAAAAAATTAAAATTAACATTGCCACTAAGGGGGTGGGGTGTGGGGAGGGGGTTACGTGTGCAAGGGCGGCAAGGGCGCGGTGCGGGAGGGGAGGAGGGGAGGGGAGGGGCAGCGGTGCGGGGAGGGGAGGGAGGAGGAGGGGCGTGCGGGGGAGGGGGAGGGAGGGGCCTGTGCGGTGGGGGGGGGAGGGGGCGTGCGGTGGGGGGGAGGGGAGGGGCAGGCAGGGGGAGGGGGAGGGGGAGGGTGCATAGGGGGGAGGGGGGAGGGGAGGGGATGGGGGAGGGAGGGGGCAGCGGGGGAGGGGAGGGGGGGTGCGGTGGGGGGGAGGAGGGCAGCGAGGGGGGAGGAGAGGGGGGCGTGCGGTGGGGGGAGGAGGGGTGTGCGGTGGGGGGAGGGGGGGCTGTGCGGTGGGAGGGGGGGGGCGTGCGGGGGGAGGGAGGGGGCAGCAGGGGGGAGGGAGGGGGGCGTGCGGTGGGGGGAGGGGAGGGAGGGGCAGCGGGGGGAGGGGAGGGGGCAGGTGGGGGGGGAGGGGAGGGGAGGGGGTGTGCAGGTGGGGGGAGGGGAGGGGGGGTGCGGTGGGGGGGGAGGGAGGATTTGGAAGCGAAAAGGCTAAAATAGGCCTAAAATACCCTTTTCGTTCCCAAAATTTAACCTACAACAATTGCAAACCTAAAAATCTACACAATAGTTACATTATACCTCATATAATCATGTTCAAAAAGAATTTGGGGTTAAATGACTCGATAAGTACGAATTGGACGCGAAAAGGCAAAATTTGGCCTAAAATGACCTTTTCGTTCCCGAAATGCAACCAAGAACAAATGCAAGCCTAAAAATATACACAATAGTTACATTATATCTCATATAATCATGTTCAAAAAGAATTTGGGGTTAAATGACTCGATAAGTACGATTTGGAAGCGAAAAGGCTAAAATAGGCCTAAAATGCCCTTTTCGTTCCCAAAATTCAACCTACAACAATTGCAAACCTAAAAATCTACAAAATAGTTACATTATATCTCATATAATCATGTTCAAAAAGAATTTGGGGTTAAATGACTCGATAAGTACGATTTGGAAGCGAAAAGACTAAAATAGGCCTAAAATGTCCTTTTCGTTCCCAAAATTCAACCTACAACAATTGCAAACCTAAAAATCTACACAATAGTTACATTATATCTCATATAATCATGTTCAAAAAGAATTTAGGGTTAAATGACTCGGTAAGTACGATTTGGAAGCGAAAAGGCTAAAATAGGCCTAAAATGCCCTTTTCGTTCCCAAAATTCAACCTACAACAATTGCAAACCTAAAAATCTACACAATAGTTACATTATATCTCATATAATCATGTTCAAAAATAATTTGGGGTTAAATGACTCGGTAAGTACGATTTGGAAGCGAAAAGGCTAAAATAGGCCTAAAATGCCCTTTTCGTTCCCAAAATTCAACCTACAACAATTGCAAACCTAAAAACTACACAATAGTTACATTATACCTCATATAATCATGTTCAAAAGAATTTGGGGTTAAATGACTCGGTAAGTACGATTCGGAAGCGAAAAGGCTAAAATAGGCCTAAAATATACCCCCATACCCCGGCCTCCCCAGCCCTCCCCCCACCCCATGCCCACCCTCCCCCCACCCCATGCCCACCCTCCCCAGCCATCCCCCACCCCCTTTCCAGCATCCCCTGCCCTCCCCCACCCCCATGCCCGGCCTCCCCGGCTCCCCCCACCCCCTTTCCAAGCATCCCCCGCCCTCCCCCACCCCATGCCCAGCCTCCCCAGCCATCCCCCATCCCCTGCCCAGCACCCCCACCCCCTACCCACCCTCCACAAGCCCTCCCCCACCCCCTACAATCACATTTTACAACACAAAATAGTAGAGAAATTAAATAAAACAAAGAGGAGAGAGAGTGAGAGGGGAATTACCGACAATGCAGTAGTGGTGGTGGTGGTGGCGTCAAGGCGCGCTGAGAGAAGAGAAGAAGAAGGAGCTCAGGCAACGCTAAGAGAAGAGAAGAAGAAGTGTGCACCGGCGATGGGACGGTGCTCCAGCGATGTGTCGGTGCTCCGGTGATGGCCGTTAGGGCAGTGCGAGTTAGTGTGAGGGAGAGGAGTGAGTGTGCGAGTGAGTGTGAGGGAGAGGGGTGAGCTGAGTGAGGGAAATTTGCGAGTGAGTGCTACCGTGTGTTGCGCGCAAAACTCACGAGGTTGAAATGGGCGAGATAGGAAGGGTCGCGCTTATCCTAGAAAACGCAGCCCTTCGTGTATGAAGGGTCTGCGGTTTCTAGGATAAGCGCGGCCCTTCACATAAAGGGATGCGGTTAGCCTTAAAACCGCAGTCCTTCATATCGCATGAAGGGGCTGCGGTTTTAAGGCTAACCAGAACCCTTTATGCGCGTCATATCCTAGAAACCCACCCTTCATATAAGAAGGGCGTCGTTTTTAATAAAATGCAGCCCTTCTTCTTGGCCCCTTCCTTTTTTTCCCCTAGTGATATCCAATTAGGTTTACGATTCTTCCTCTAAAGAATTGTTGGCTACTTCTTTCAAAACATGTTTTTTTTAATAAAACCTTAACAATGGGGTAGTCAAATCTAATAAACGCGCTCACACTGCGTGTAGGCATTAATGGAATATAAAATCCACGCCTACAAGAAGCATGCAATTTCTAGATCCCGGCCTAGGCTCGAGTCTGAACCTAGCTACGTCAAAGCCTTTTCCCACCTTTATCATTGAGTCACAAAATTATACCGTTATTTTTCAAGCCAAACTATCCTTGTCCCTGAACGACTCTCCAATACTTCCATGGTTTATGGCAATATCAGACTTTGACTGCATCAGCTCACCAGTGAAGAAACTTCGAATGCTCCTTCAAATGCTCAATTCAAATCAAGCACCTTCTAATCTAGGCTCAGTGCCTACTTCATGACAAGCTTTTCCAAAGTAGGGCTTCTTATATATTTGGTGGTTCCTCCAAATCAAACTCCCGAAAAGTTGTAATATGCGGATCTCACTTGCGAACCGCGAGTTTCTCAAAACCGTTTTCGAAAATAACTCTATCTCTACCAATTCGGTTCAACTTATCTATATCTATCCGGATCCTTTCCCTATCGTTGCATAACCCCGACTTTGCATGACATTCCATCTATACCTTAGCTTTGTATAACCCTGATCCTTGGATATCGTCTCATGCATCCTTTGAGAGTCTAAGTTTGCATCATTGCATCATTATGTGCATTATTATCTGAGTTGTTTGCACCAATCTGCTAACATCTTCTCCGGCAAAGTAATCAGATTTCTTGTAGTTATCGTCTTGCATACTAACTTTATTTTTCAGAAACTGGCGATATATAGATCAGTTCTAAATTGCATAGCGTTTAAAATTATTTTTCGTCCCGACGCAATTTTGGTTTATCTTGTGATGGGTTTTAAAATAATACCACAAGAGCACGATGTCTGTTGTTAGTAGAGACTTAGCAAATCCTTGGTCGATCTATCCACAGTGAGAGGATTTCTACAGATTAATGTTCAATTAATTAACTATTTCAAAAGAAAGATGGTTGAATGAATAATAACTAGTACTAAAGTAAACTAAATCAGATAAGGATGTAAATAAAATAATTAAAAACCTAGGGCATTCGATCGGTCCACCATGCTTATACCAATTCAATCAATACAATACAATTCAACAATACTTGGATTGAGGGATGAGTAATTAGAGTCTTTCGTTAATCCTACGGTCGGGTCTTAACAATCTTAGATTAAATCTACCAATTGTAACAAGCCTCTGATGAGTACGATCTTTCAATTCTAACTCCTACTAGCTAGATGATAACTCATAATATGGCGCAATTACATGAATTAACAATGAAAATGAATCAACAGGTTTTACTCTCATTCAATCATAATCGAATAGGTATAAACATGGCTTCCCTCACTTTTACCTAGAAATAGACTACTCACTCATGATATTAAAGAACACAATAAACATAATCAATGTAAAGGCATTCATCAAATTAAACTAAGTAAGAAACAATACCGAGTAATTGATGAACAACGGAAGCGGAATCAATGATCTTTATAATCTCCAAAGTAAAGAGTGCATACAAAACTTAGAAAGAAAAACTAAGTGTTTAACTTAAAAAACGAGGAATAAAGATCATCCTCTCGAAATTACCAAAAACCTATATATAGTCTTAGCAAAACCGGCCAAAAAAAAAGTAAAAACCTAAAAACGCCCAACCCGGACGGCGGTGATTTCCCATTTACGAACTCGGTGAACATCCGCATTGGGTCAAGCGCACAAGCATTTTTTTAGGCCTTTTTTACCCGGTCAGCCGGTACAACTGCAGCCTGGATCACATAGCTAGCCGGTCGGGCCAAACCGCCAGGTCGACCGGTGAGAGCCTTTCCTCAGTTCTGACTTTGTTTCTTTATCTGATTCAGACTATATGTGATCATTAGACTTTCCTTCCATGGTTAGATTAAGGCATGAAATGCATAATCTGCACAATAAAACATAAAGGAATAAAACCAAGCCCAACCATATCAAATCACACAAATATGACTCAAAAGAGCTCAAAACAAGACTCAATGTCAAGGGAATGGGCTAAAAACTCTAAGTAAAATAGACACATCATCTTGCCGCGTCATTTTCGGTTTCTGTTGCCTATAAATTCTTATGATTCTTCGAACGGGTTTTAAGACTTTTTTCCTACGTTTAAACACCTCGACATCCTTAAAGACTCACACTCAAAATCATATTTAAACACATTTAAACACATTCGAATACATTTAAAAACACATTCAAATTCATTCAAGCTTCAAGATTGCTCCACTTGCAAATCGTCATACAAGACCCATGCCACAAAGGTATTATTCATGAGGGTCAATTCCAATTTAATTCCTTTTGTACTAATAATCTACTTTCATGATGTAGATCTTAAAGGGATTAACGTTATTACGCACATTCTTTTCTAATCTCCGTTCTTTTTATATATTATTCATATTCTTATGCATGCTATATGATTTGATGCTTTCAAAATCGCACGTGTTTATTTTTGTTAATCAAAGACCTAAATAAATATTTCAATGCTAAATTCAGATAATTTAGACAATTGAATTAGGTTCCCAGTAATTTAATTGCATAATAGCATGTCACCAAAAGTTAGTCTTTTGTGTGTTTAAATAACGAGCCAACATAGATTAATTTTTATATTGCATTAATATTGCGTAGTTATTTAATTGAATAAATCTTGAAAAGAATCGTTATTAAGTAGAGGCCATCAATGGGCAAATTTGATTCCTGATCATATGCGTACCCTCACCCCGAACTCAATATTTGGTTCATTGGTCTTTAATGGAGTCATGACTGGGAAATCTACATTGGATAAGTCCCTAAATTCTCCCTACGATTTCCCAATATCCAATTAGGTTTATGAATATTTCTCTAAAGACTTGTTGGCGACTTCAAAATATTTTTCAAAAAAAAAACATTTACAATGGGGTAGTCAAATTCGCGCTCATCCCGTATAGGCAACAAAAACATGCCTAACTTATGGAGGATAAGCAGACTAGACATTAGGGGAGACTAGACTGAACTTACATTTAGAATACGCAGGCTAGACTCGAGATTTACCTATGTGGACTTTAAGGAATCCTAGCTTAGCTAGATTTAAGGGTTTAGGGTTTTAGAGTTCAGACTCATCCAATATGGATTTGGAATTGGACTTGACTTGGGCTTACATGGAGATGCCAACTAAACCTAGGATTTAGAATTGGATCTAAATGGGCTTAGGTTTGATGTTAGACTTAACTAGGGCATACATGGAGACGCAAACTAGATCTAGGGTATGAATTGAGCTTTTATAGTCCTAAGACTTGATTTGGGCATACATGGAGATGCAAAGTAGACCTAGGGTATGAATTGGGCTTTTATAGTCCTAAGACTTGACTAGGGCTTACATGAGATGCAAACTAGACCTAGTGTGTTAATTGGGCTTTTATAATTCTAAGACTTGACTAGGGCTTACATGGAGATGCAAACTAGACCTAGGGTATGACTTGGTCCTAAATGGATATAAGCTTTGCATTGGACTTGACTATGGTTTACATGGAGATGCAAACTAGACCTAGGACATGAATTGGGCCTAAATGGACCTAAACTTTGGGATTATACTTGAATTAGCATATAGGTTTGACTTAGACTTGGAGACGTACATGGGCTTAATATAGACTAGGTTTCACATAGAGATGCAAATGGGCCTGGATTTCGACATGAACTAGACTTACATAGGCCTAAGATGAACTCTAATGCTAGCGGGCCTAGCATGAATACATGGAATCAAGTTTAAATGGGCTTAATATGAATGGATGGACTCAAGTTTGAATGGGCCTAATATGAATGCAAAGATTCTAATGCACCTAAGATAAATGCATATGAACTAGGGTTAGGTTAATTGGATCGAGATGTTTGGGGTGGGCTTAGAATTTTCGAAATTCGTTTTTGAAAAGGACCCTGTTGTTTTTATTTTTTATTGGAATAGATGATGGATTAATTTTGAAAAGATTTTTTTTGAACGTGTGGTAGGATGATGATAAGTAAATGTTAGAAGATGGTGTAATATAATAGATTTTGAAACAGATATGTCTTTTTTAATGGATGGAATATGGTAGGATAGATATGTTACAAAAGATTGGTTGGATAGAAAGGCTCAGATGGGATGACATGCATGACGACTCGAACTCTATCATGATTACTTTTTTAGATGTACTTTTTAGGATAGACGCAACCTTATATAATATGTATGAAAAGATCGATTCTTATCTTTGGATTAGGTGAGTTATATTTGAAAAAGATGACCTAAAAGTGATCATGAACGATAATGCGAAGATGGATCGAAAACCGGCAAATAAACCAAGAAAAATAAACCGCGGAATTGCTGCGTAGCTTGTGCTACACGCATGGGAATTGGGTGCCATGCAAGCAACATGCACTTAGCACATGAAGCTTACGCTACACGTAGGGCTGCTTATAGGTCGAGTCGAGCCCGAACTGTGGTTTATATTATTTTGTATAGCTTTTGATCAGTTCACATATTGGAGTCAATTGATATATTGGAGTTTAGCTATAAGTTCTTTTGTGATTTGAAATCTATGAAAGTTTTTTTGTGATATACTTTGTTCGTAATGCTTTAAAATACTATGTTTTTGAATTTCCAGGATGAAATTTATTTTAAGGGTGGAAGTATGTAATAGCCCATTTTTTTAAGCAGCTTTCATTAAAAATTTAAGTATAATAATTAGTTTAATTAATTTTTATAAGATCCATTTTGGTGTTATTGATTTCAAATTTGTTAAAAATTTAATTAAAATTATTAGTTTAATAATTATTAGTTTAATTAATTTACAAAATGAAATTGCAATTCCATTTAAAAATAAGAAGAGGAAAATGCTTTAGAATAATCTAGATCAATCAAGACATGAAACCCATTCCTACCTTTTCTTCCATATAAGGAACCAAAACACTCAAACTCATAATCTCATACCGCGGTCTTAATTGGTCGACCCACTCTGCATGACGACTCTAACTCTACCATGACCACTTTTCTAGATGCACTGTTTTTTTAGGACAAGACTCGACCTTGCATGAAAAGACCGATTTTTATGTTTGAATTAGGTGAGTTTCATTTTTAGACAAAATGACTCCTAGAATGATCATGATTCTATGCGAATGCATACGAAAAAAAACATAGGATCGACCACCACGACCACTAAATCGACGAAAACCATACGATGCAATGTTCGCGTGCCACGTAGCATTCTTTGCGCGGCGCGACGCGTGCATCTCGGTGCAGAGCGTTGCGCCGAGTGCAACTTAATGCGCTTGGCGCACTGCTCCCCAGACATGTTTGCGGGGGATTTAGGCGAGGTTTTGGCCATTGACGATCTTTTTTTGTTTTTTTAGACGCGATTTTAGGCGCAATCCGTAACTACGAAATTTGACAAGTTAATAACATGCAAAAATCGCAATCACGAAGCAAATGTCATGTAATGTGGATGCAAAATTTCCAACCTAAAGTCCGGTTCTATGTTTGAAACTATGGTCGGGTTTAGGTTAAAGGCGAAAAGGGTCCATGACTAAGAGCGATCCCACGCTTTGTACCTCTTCTTAAAGAGGTGGCCACGTGTAAGACATACTCCACTTCTCAAGTCGGGAACAAGAGAACAATGCCATGGTTGGGTAGGTTTGCTTATGAATAAGATCCAACACTATCGCTCAGGAAGCTTTTTTAAAGGACAAAGCGCATACCCCTCGGGGGTGGCCTCACGCATAGAACATGTGCTAATGAAGCAAGGTAGATTGTCCTTATGGAGGCTTAAACAATAGCCACGCATATGCAAACTCGTAATGTCATTCTAAAGCATAAAAAGTGTATGAATCGTATTTTCGAGTTTCACTCGCTCATTTAATTTTTTTTTTGTTTTAAAATCCTCCCTAGTGAAGTCGCCAAATTGTAGGCGTGATTTTATTTCGCCTAAACGGTGTGAGCGCGTATTTGACTACCTCATTGTAAAGGTTTTATTGAAAACTTTTGAATTGAAAGAAGTCACCAACAAGTCTTTAAAGGAAGACTCATAAACCTAATTGGATATTGGGAAACCATAGGGATAAATTAGGGACTTATCCAATGTAAATTTCCTCGTTCTAACTCCATAGATGGTTAATGAACCATAGATTGAGTTCGGGGGTGAGGGTACGAATACGGTCATAATGAACCACATTCGCCCATTGGCCGGCCTCTACTAAATATCGATTCATGTCAATTTTTATGCAATAGAATAACCAAATAATATTTTCATGCAGCCGAAAAATAATTTAGTCTAGGTTGGTTCAGGAAACACATAAAAGACTATTTCTTTAGTGATATGTTATTAGGCAATCAAAATTACAGGGAACTTAACAGGTTGTCCATATTATCTTATTAATATTAGAACAGTTCTTTAGGTCTTGTTTAACAATAATAACATGTGAGGTGATGAAAAGGCAAGCGGGACAATCATGCAAGCATATAATAATAAAAGAAAGATAGAGATTAGAATGCATAAAGGAACGATTTTTATATTAAAGATCTACATCATGAAATAAATAGTTAGTAACTTCAATATAACAATAATAAATTTATTCAAGGACCCTCAGGATTATACCGTGGCTTGGGTCAGAAAGATTGACAACCTTCGGGACGAGCAATCGTGAAGCTTGAAAATTTGAATGTCTGAAAGTCTTTCTTTGTTTATTTGTGTTTGAATGTTTGTGTTTTGTTAGAAAATATGTGTTTTGTAGAGAGGTTTCATAGGTGTTCGTAAAGTTCGAAGTGTAAAGTCGTATGAAAATTATATTAAAACCCGTGTGAAAAAAACCCCGTCTTTGATTCGGGAAATCAAGACCTATTTATAGGGAAACAAAACCTGCGCGTCGTGCACAGAGTCCGCTAGGAGCACGTCTCTGTGTAACGCACAATTACACGTGTCAGGCGCAGATTGGTGCGCCTGACGCGACGTGCCAAATCAGCTGCGCACACGTGGCACGTGCTTTAAAAAAGATAGAATTGACAGCATGTGTGTCGCACAGAGGAGCGCGCCAGGCGCACGACTCTGTGTGACATGCAGGGCCACGTGTTAGACGCACATTGGTGCGCCCCACACGCCTTGGCGTGCGCGCTTGGCGCACGATGGTGCGCTAGGCGCACCGCCTTGCTTTTGATAGCTTTTTTTTATAAAACGTGTTTTAACGAATTTCTTTTATCTTTTTATCTCCGGAAATCTGATTTTAAGGGATAAAATCCGATTTTAATTATAAAAATATATTTGAAAATAATTTTTTTATTTAAATAAAACAATTAATTGGGCTTTTTCGAAGACTTGGGCTCAAAATACAATTAATTATCATGAATAATTAAGTAGGCTTTAAAATACGATTTTGGATCATTAGAATATGCTTTAACACTTTTAAAATATTTTTGGCTCTTCTGACTGCTTTGCCCGTGGGTCGGACCAATTAAGACCGCAGTATGAGATTAAGAGTTTGAGTTTGGTTCCAAAAGCAACGACATCAATGCCCTAACTATCGAAAAGAGAGGTTATAAAAAAGCCTCAAAGAACATTCACTCCTTTAGGCATGTCTCTAGAAGAAGCCTTCACTAGGCTTCATGCAAAAGGGAGCACCTTGACCCTCTCGGCCCCTACTCAAGACCCCTGCTCCCGAGAATAGATCTAGGAAATGCAATCCTAACATCTACCGCAAGTACCACCAAGGAAACGAGCATGCGACATCACACTGGTGGATTTTGAAGCATGCCCTACAGGACATGGTTGAAGATGGTAGACTACCAGTTTCGCCAGTAGCAAAAGTCAGCAACAACAGCAACCCCTTGGGCAGTGCGTAAATAATGCCAGGGCAGAGTTATTTAATGCTAGTTTTCTAGGTTGAGTCGGAGAGTCCCTCCCCTAGCTTGTTCCTTTCCTTTCTTGTCGAGTCTATGTTATTTAGGACTTTAATATTTATAAGCCTTGTTCCATTTTATTTTTAATCAGTAAAATAATCGCATTTTCCTTACATTTTCATTGGCCTTCCATCATTTTTATGCTTCTAATTCAATGATGAAACTTAAATCACCTAATGATCTTGACTAATTAAAGAAAAAATCTTAAAATAAAAAAAAATTAAAATGAAAAAGGACATACTTTGGATCAGGAGTTATTCCCCTCTCCCTTCCATTACCTTTCATAAGCCATCTTCATGCAAACCAAAAAAAAAAATCCCATAAGCCATCATCCTCCATAATCATAAGCCATATAACCTTCAAAATCAAAGCTCCACAAATATCCAGTAAACCTTCCAATACCCAAAACCACAAAAACTTGTGTGCAAGCCTCACTACAAAAAAGTAAAAAAAAAAAATCAATGTCAAGCAAAAATAAAAAAGGTGAAAAAAAATCGAAGTGCGAAAAAAATCAAATGCAAAAGAAAACGCACAGGACAAAAAGAAAAAAATGCAAAAAAGAAAAAGCCAAAGGCAAAGAAATAAAAAGTGAACGTAGGGGGTTTGCACACAAGTTCAACCCCTCGTTTCAAATCCCTTCGGTCCATCAAAACCCTAACCCATATAATCCAAATCTATGATCCTTAAATTAGCCCAGTCAATCAAACCTTTATCAAAACCTAAAACCTCTAACCTTTCCACCTTTCATATCCATCCCTAACTCCTTTTTCAAGGTATGTCCAAGCCCGCTAGGTTGAAAACCCGAAATGGCGGCCTAGGCAAAAGTTAGGGTCCAAAAATAAGAAATCAGATCTAGAACTACGAATGGTCTGATTCCGCAAGGATACGTAGGAATTGTCATCTCGAGGTCCGACCGCTTCAATAAAATAAATTAATCAAGGTCTAATGATTTGACTTTCTAGAATTCAGGAGCATAATCTTTCTAGATTCCGACATACACTCGAGTCTGAACCTAGCCTCGTCAAAGCCTTTTCCCACCTACATCTATATGAGTCACAAAATTTGAACCTTTTTTATTTTTCATTCCCAATCTCTCGTTGTCCCTGAAGGACTCTCTGACAATTCCATGGTCTCTGGCGACATCTGACTTTACCTGTACTAACTTACCAAAGAAGAATACCTAGTGAAGAACTCTGAATACTGAAGATAGATCAAGTACATTTTGATCAAGGCTCATAGTGCCTAATTCAAGACAAGCTTACCCAAAGTGGGGGCTTCCTATATATGTGGTGGTTCCTCCAAATCAAATCAAACTCCCGAAAAGTTGTAATCTGCGGACCTTGTTTACGGACCCCGATTATTTACTAAAAACAGTTTTCGAAAATCATTCTATTCATTTCTGATCATTCTATCTCTCTACATATTTAGATCTTCTAACCTTGCAAAATCCTGACCTTGCATTGCATACATCCTAGTCTTGCATAACCCTGATCTTGCATGACGTGTCATCTTCCTTAAATTTGCATAACCTTAATCCTTGCATAGCGTCTCATGCATCTTTAGAGAGTCTAAGTTTGCTGTTATTCTAGTATGAACACTAGATTAACTACAAGAGGGGTATAAATTATAGTTGTGGGGAATTTTATACTATTTTACGAAATTAAACAAACTTAAAAGAGATGAGAAAAAAGACACACAATATTTAACTTACAAGGAAAACTTCCTAGGCCCAATAGGAAGAAAAACCTTGACCCCAAGGGATTTTGACTCAACACTTCTCTTATTAGAATAGGCCAAAAGACACTCTTTACAACCTATTACTGGACCCTTCTCTGTTCCACTAGGAACTTGTTCCTAGTCACTCAGTTCCCCCTTAACTGATGACACTCACTTGACTTCACTCGAAGTCTTCTCTTTCTCTCTTTCTTTCTCTCACTTGATTACAAGGATATTCTGGAATTTTCAATCACCCAAACACTAAGGATATTACAATGGTATGTATTGTAGAGGAAGAAGAAAATTACAGAAAAACTTTCTAAGTAAATATGTGATTGTAATGCTTGAAAGTTGTAAGTTTTTCGAACAAGTATTTACTCTTAAATTGCTGTTGTAACTTCTTGTTCTTAACTCCACGTTCTCCATGTTGTGTTCTTGCTGAGATCTAGGGATCATGGCCCATAACTCGCTGCACATCCTCCATGATTTTTGCAATGGTAATTAACTTTCTCCACTAGCCGTTGTGCGCCAACCATCCAGTAAGTGGGTAGAGAAAATCTCGCTCCACTTCCCTTCTTTGTAGGCACGGATATTTAACCTGATGTTCTCAACAAAACAACAACAATATCTCAACTAACTTAAGAATCTTTTTATTCAAAAGATTCAAAGTTATGAGATGTATTAAACATACCATATAATAAAATCGAGTGGTTATATAATATCTTGATTAGATTAAAACTCATTAATCTTTCTCCACATGATAAAATACACATTATAAAATAACAAGATTTTTGGAATTTTATATTTTTCAAAATAAAACTATACAAACACCTAAGTATTTGGCATCATCAAAACATGGAATACAACAATATTCTCCCTTTTTTATGATGGCATATATAAGGCAAATAAAAAATATTAAATCGACAAAAATAAACATAGAGAGAAAAATAAATCAAAGCAAAAGCAAAAGCAAAAGAATCAAGCTAAGAAGTTTAAAATAAAATCTAATCTAAAACTAAGAAATCAAAGACTAAGAAATCAAAATCAGTTTGCAACAAGAAGTAGAGAGAAAACATTCAAAAATCATCACTCTAGAAACTAAGCAGACTAGAATCCTTTTTATATGCCAGCCAACTTTACTTCCCCCTTTTGTCATCATCAAAAACATCTAGAGGAACCAGCAGCACTCTAAGAGTTTAACAAAGACAACAATATCAATGAAAAGTAGCTGAAGCATTTCATCTAATAATACTAGCCATCCAGACATTGTAATGAGCATGCAAAAACAAGATAAATGCACGTAGATATGAAGTATACACAAGCTGAGTTCAAGAAAATAAAGGAAAGAAGCAAAGAAAGCGAAAAGATGAAAGATAGAAGATGAAGAGAAAGAAGTAAAAGAGATAACCAAAAGAAACTGGTGTGATTCACACATCCAAAAAGGGATAAAAGTATTAGCAACACGTCACCATTGTTTAGTTACAACCCAAAAACCAAATTAAAATTGTTTAACAGATTAATTGAAAAGGGAAGGGTATTAGGATTTGGTGCGGATGGAGAAGGAAGAGACAACAACATCAATCTTCTCTCTCACATCAGCTTCTCCTTTGTTGACAGCAGCAAGAACCTGCTCTTACTGGAGATCCACCCTAGAAACTCTGGCCTCAACTCCCTGGATCCTGGAGTGCAGAAGGGATATAGACTCCTGAATTGAATGCAACAGACCATGGAGACTGGTGGTAGAGAGAAGAGGGAAATCCACAGCAGTAGACCCTGGAGAGACGAGATCCTCATCCAGATCTATCATCACAGCATCACCCTGACCCTGATCCCTTGGAGACTTAGTCTCTGCTAGTCTCTGACTCTTGCGCACAAATCTCTGACCCCCAGCACTAACCTCTTCAACTGCCTTCCTTTTAACCCCAGTTTCTCCCTTCACCTTGGGCTCCTCAACATCATACTCAACCTTACCACCCTGAACCCTCAAGTGAAGTCTAGATAAAGTATCTTTAGTCAAATAGTTTTCCGGCTCAAGTTCAAAGGAGGGACTGGCAGGGAGTTTTGTTTTGCACTTCTTGAATATGGTGGTTATAAGATTACCATATCCAATCTTGTTGTTGTGAGCAATGCAATATGAAAGGTGAGAGATCATCAAAGAGGGGAAGTTGACTTTTATATTATTAGCAAGGCAGTACATAAGAGAAAGATCCATAAGACTTGCTTGAGTGCGTTTGGAGGCTCCAGGTAAGATGAACCACCAAACTAGGTGAAAAAGCAGTTTGTGGAAAGGGGAAAGATATTTTTGATCCAAGGATTGGTTAGAAGCATTGCCACTAAAGAAAGGCAGAATTTTAGCATTTGAAGCCCCATTAACGTTCCATTTTGCCCTACCCTTAATATAATCCTTGTACCATTCATTTGGTACATCAAACCATTCACTAATGCGATTTTCATTAAATTTCACAAATTCTCCATGAACTATACTAATGCATAACCCATCATTGTTTTCGAATTTTGAGCAAAATTCGCTCATTTCATTTTCAAAGACACCCTCATCAGAACTTAAAACTTTAGACCATTTTTGAAACTTAACAACATCAAGAAACTCTACCCATTTTATTTTCTTGCACCAAGCTAGATCTACACAAAACCCAATTATATACTTAGAAGATTTCGATTTCTTACCCCGTTTGGTAGGAACCATAATTTCCTTCTCGTGCTCTGTTTCAATATCTTCAACCTCTTCTTCTTTCTTAGGTGAAATCATCTCATGATCCGACAAATTTTCTTGAGAACCTTCCGAGTTAGAAAATTCGTTGTCGCTTTCATTATAGTCAACCAATGGTGATGTTTTTTCGGCAGGAACATTTTTGGTGTCACCTGAAATTTTTCGCTTGGGTGCCATTGATGAACTGAAGAAGAATTGAAGAAGTTGAGAGGGTCTTGGTGAGAGTTTGAGTGGTTTTGCTAAGGTTGATGGTTTTGAGGTAAAAAGTGAAATTTCCGTGTAAAAAATGGGTTGATGTGATGGAGGCTTTTATGAGGGGTAGATTTATGGGGGATGGTGAAAATATTTATGGCGGCGCTTTCCTTTCTTTCTTAATCCATTGTATTTTGTTTTTTAAGTTATGAACTTAGACGCTGGTGAAACGTTGCAATGTATCAAGAATAAAATTTTGTGGAAGATGAATGATAAAAAATTAAAAAATATTTGTGATAAAGAAAAACAAATGTGAAAAAGATATTTACGATATTAAATGAATAAAAAGGAAAAACAAACAATGAACTCTTGCATGTTACATGTTCAAGCTAAATGTACATAAACCTTATCAGATTCATCTCAAGTATATGTGTGGACAATAAGGGGAGTATTATGAAGACTAATGCGAGTCCTTGACATTGACTGTGTAATGTATAAATAAATTCATAAATTTTGTTGGTCACTTAGAGGTTTCTTGTAACATAGGGTTTCATTAGAAGTAGCATACTCAATGAATTCTAATCATCCCTAGCTCTAAGTGAATTTTCTCGAACTTTTCTCTTGGAAGTGGTTTAGTCAAAATGTCAGCAATTTGATTTTCAGTTGGACAAAATTCAACTTTAACAAGACCTTTTTCAACATTGTCCTTAAGGAAATGATGCCTAATGTGTATGTGCTTGACCCTTGAATGATGTATTGGGTCCTTGGAGATGCAGATTGCACTAGTATTATCACAGTATATAGGAACACACTTAAATTTAATACCAAAGTCTCTTACCTGTTTCTTGATCCAGAGGACCTGGGAACAGCATGCAGCAGCAGCCACATACTCTGCCTCTGCAGTGGACAAGGCAACAGTGTTTTGCTTCTTTGAGCTCCATGAGACTAAGCTTGTTCCTAGGTACTGGACAATACCTGAGGTGCTTTTGCGATGAACCAAGTCCCCCACATAATCCGCATCCGAGTAACTTACTAGGTCAAATACATCACTTTGAGGATAGAATAAACATAAGTCATCGCTTCCTTTCAAATACCTAAGTATTCTCTTAACTGCTGTTAAGTGAGATTCTTTGGGATTTTATTGGAATCTTGCACATAAACCAACACTAAAAGCAATATCAGGTCAACTTGCAGTCAAGTATAGTAAAGATCCAATCATACCTCTATATTGCTTCTCATTTACACATTTACCATTTGTGTCTTCATCTAACCATGTTCCTGTTCCTATGGGAGTGTGGTTGGTTTTAGATTGTTCCAGTCCATATTTCTTCAGTAGTTCCTTGACATATTTTTGTTGATAGATCATTGTTCCTCTTTCGGTTTGCTTAATTTGCAAGCCCAAAAAGAAGTTCAATTCTCCCATCATACTTATTTCGAATTCACTACTCATGAGATCAGTAAAGTCCTTACAAAGAAGATCATTAGTAGCACCGAATATAATATCATCAACATAAATCTGGACTACTAATATGTATATTCCTTTTGAACGAAGGAACAGGGTCCTATCAACTTTTCCTCTAATGAAGTCATGAGAAAGTAAGAATTTTGACAATCTTTTATACCATGATCTAGGAGCTTGTTTTAACCCATAAAGAGCTTTGTCAAGCTTATAGACCTGTTTTGGAAGATCGAGATTTTCAAATCCAGGAGGTTGTTCCATATAGACGTCTTCTAGTAAAAAGCCATTTAAAAATGCACATTTTACGTCCATTTGGTACAACTTAAATCCCATAAATGCTGCAAAGGCAATCAAAATTCTAATTGCTTCTATCCTAGCAACAGGAGCAAAGGTTTCAACGAAATCAATACGTTCTTGTTGATTGTATCCTTTGGCTACAAGTCTGGCCTTGTTCCTTACAACTGTTCCATATTCATTAAGCTTGTTCCTGAATACCCATTTAAGTCCAATTACTTTCTGGTTCTTTGGCTTGGGCTCCAAGTGCCAGACCTTGTTCCTCTGACACTCATTCAGTTCCTCTTGCATAGCATTTATCCAATTTGCCTCTTTTAATGCTTCCATATGGTCCTTAAGTTCTGTCATAGATAGAAAAGCATAAAAAGCACAAAAATTCTTCATTTGGGATCTTGTTTGGGTTCCCTTTTCAATATCACTTATTATTAATTCTAAGGGATGAGAATTTTGATGTTTCTAAGGCTTTGGATCAAATCTCCTGGTTGCTTCTGGAGCTTCAGAAGGTGTTTGAATTTGTTGATCTTCTTTAGGTTCAGGAGTTCCTTCTTCTTTCTAAGTTCCTCCTACTGTTTGTTCCCCTTGAGGATCAGGCACATGGTTCTCAGGTTCAGGAACATGCTTCTTTTCTTTATCTGCAGGGATTAGTTCGTCATCATAATAATTTGACTCTTAAGGTCGAGTCAAACTAATTTCAAAGTTATCATCATAACTCGATTCCTGCAAGGAGTTAGTTTCATCAAAGATTATATGGACACTTTCCTCTGCACACATTGTTCGTTTATTGTAAACTCGGTAAGCCTTACCATTTGAAGCATATCCTAGAAATATAGCTTCATCACTTCTAGCATCAAACTTTCCTAAATTGTCCTTTCCATTGTTATGTACAAAACATTTACATCCAAAGACTCGAAAATAAGAGATATTGGGTTTTCTTCCTCTAAGAAGTTCATAGGGCGTCTTCAATGTGATTGTCCTTAGCATGACTCAATTGATGATGTAGCATGCTGTGTTCACTGCTTCACCCCAAAAGTTCTTTGGAAGACCTCTTGCAATAATCATCGTTCTAGCCATGTCCTCCAGGGTCCGGTTCTTTCTTTCAACCACACCATTCTGTTGTGGTGTCCTTGGAGCAGAGAAATTGTGATCTAACCCTTCATTGCTACAAAATTCATCAAACTTGGAGTTTTCAAACTCCTTACCATGGTCAGATCTCAAATGTTTTAATTTATAGCCACTAGTTTGTTGAATCTTTTTAGCAAACGTTAGAAATTCATCAAATGTTTCATCTTAGCTATGAAGAAAAATAACCCAAGTGTATCTAGAAAAATCATCTACAATGACCAACACATATCTCTTACCTGATCTACTTTGGATTCGTACAGGGCCACATAAGTCCATATGAAGGAGTTCCAATGGACTTTGTGTGCTTACCATTTTCTTAGATTTGAAGGAGGGTCTCACTTGCTTGCCTTTTACACATGGATCACAAACACTGTGGTGCATAGACTTAATTATTGGTAAACCAATTACTAAGTCTTTCCCACTTAGTTTATGCAATAGTGACAAGCTGGAATGACCGCAATGCTTGTACCATAGTAGGGGATCTTCTTCAATTACGCTCAAGCATGTGAGATTGTTCCTAGGAACAAGGTTTAGTGATAAGTGCGCTTCTAACGCACTTTATGAGCTCCTTTTAGCTTGCTTTGATCCTCTTTCCTCCCTTTTCTTCCCTCTTTCTTCCTTATTTCCTTCTCTATTTCTTTCACTTGATCATTGTTGATTATAGTGATATTTTGCTAGATTTTCGGTCAATTTTGACTTGATTTCTAGTACACTTGCTTTCAACGTGTTTTCCCACGCTTTGATTGCAGGTATGACCTTTTCCGAGGTCGAGAGTTGGGAGATACGGCATAAGGAATGAGTTGGAGAAGCCGAGCAGGGACAGATGTGCGCTCGCACCACTTTCTAGGTGCCCGCACAGGTTGGTACGCCCGCACGCCTAAGTGGTGCGCCCGCACCATCGGGAACTTTTGAAGCCCAAATGTCAGAAGGAATGATGCGCCCACACCAGCCATGTAGTGCGCCCGCACCTCTCACAACGGTGCGCCCGCACCGTTAGACGCTTGATGTCAGTTTTATGGCAGAAGGAATGGTGCGCCCGCACCATTCGAATCTGCGGAGAAAAAAATACGAGGCTTGCCTTAAAACATTGGATTTTATTAGTTTTTAACTTATGCTTTATTTTAGAGATTATTAGAGATTTTTTTAGGGTTCATTTTAGAGAGATAAACACCTTAGTTTTTGTTTAAGATTGGAGATTCTAGATCAAAGTTTGTGATTTCTACACATTGAAGGTACTTTTTATTCAATTATTTCAAAGTTTTCAGTTTTTATTCTCTCGTTTCATTGTTATTCTTTGTTCTTCCTATCATCGGATCTCATATATTGTAATTTCTTATTTGCTTATTGTTATTAGTTTAATCATCCCTTAATCATGTTTAGCCCTAGATTAGTTATAGATTTCATGTTTTTATGCTTAGAATCCATGATTAGTGAGTAGTCCCCTATCTAGGGTTAGGGTGAAAGTATGGATTAGGGTTAAAATGTATTGTTAATGTGATTGTGATGATCTAAAGATGATTATGCATTGATCTTGGTGTTTTGAGACCTTATGATACGCCCAAGTTATACGTAGTATTTACGTTATTTTGGGTGCACTTTGCTAAGGGTTTGATTGTAATTGTTAACGTTCGTGTTTTATTTAACCCTTAGCGGAAGTTCGGAGTTTTGCGAGATAATTTGTGTTAATGTCATGAATTCCGAGCTTTCAAGGTGAAATGCATTTGAGCCAAGCAAAGTACCAAGCTGCACGGCAAGCTCAGCAGCACCGCAAGCTCAGCAGCACCGCAGGCGCGCAACATCCCACCAAGCATCGCCAGCCAAGCAGAGCCCCCAGCGCACAGCCAGCACGCATGTAGCTCGCGACTCGCGATGAAGCTCGCGACTCGCGACCTACGCTGCCAGCAGCGATCAAGGCATGTCTCGACTCGCGAAGGATCTCGCGACTGGCGAGACCTACCTTCGCACCTCGTGATGATTGTCGCGACTCGCGACCATTGTACCCAGCCATTTTGTGCGGATGTTAGTGAGCTCGTCGCGGCTCGCGATCAGTGTCGCGACTCGTGACGTTTTAGTCGGTTCAGCGGCCAAGTTTTGTGCGGGGTTTAAAAGCCTCCCAAAAACCTATTTTTGAAGGGACGACGGAGAGGACGAAGAGGAGAGCCGAAATGTAGGGGTTGGAGCAGCAAGTTTGAGGAGAGAGAGAGGATACTCCTCTCTTCATCTTTCCTTCTTCATGCTCCTCTTTCCATCTTTCCTTCTTCATTCCTCTTTGTTGTCCATTTCTTTGTTCTTCATTTCCTAGTTTTAGTTTTCATTTCTTAGTTTAGTTTTTAGGGATTTCAACTATGGATTTGGTTTATGCTATCGGATTGTAGCTTGAACTGTTCTTGAACGAGATTAACATGAAGCTTCAACCGTTATTGTGAGATCTTTCCTCTCTATTTAGTTTCTTTGATTAGGGTTTAATTTCTATGATTGTTTTCTATGGTTTTTGCATAATTATGCTAGGAACGTTACTAGTTTGATTGTGTAATTAATCTAATGCTAGATTTAAGAATAGAATCGGATTGTTTTATTCTTTTATCAATTTGTAGCAAACTAGGGAGTAACTTAGATGCAGATCGTCTTGGTTATTTCTTAGGGAAATTGAATTAACTGTTGAATGTTTATCGCGTGTATGACATTAGCAGGTCTATTGGTTCTCTGTGTTTATTGCTGCTATTGGATTGAACTTAGACGCTGATCGGACTAGGTTATCCTTTAGTTAGGGTTTTATAGTCACGCTGATCGTGCTATTCAACTAAGAATAAGGAGAATACGAGATTAATTCTCAACAATAGATAATTATGGAAATAATTAGAGTGGAGGGTCAAGGATCGATAATGAATTGAAGTGGATGTTAATCGGATTCAAGATCTTTCCATATTGATTTCTCATTTTTTTTATATGCTAGTTAATTTTAGTTTGTTTATAATCTATTTGAAACCCCCCTTGTTATTAGGTTTCTCGGCCCTTAGCTTAATCTAGGTATTGGATCCCGCTAAATATTAAACTCGTCCCTGTTTCCCTGTGGATACGACCCCTACTTCCATTATACTTGCTTAGTGTGCATGAGAGTAGGAGAAATTTTATCTTTGGTTGGGTGTACACAACGACACGACAATCCGCACCCACCACCTTAGGATAGATATTGATCATATTTATGCTTTGGTATTTTGATTTCAAATGTTCTTAATCGAATTTTGAACTCTTTTATCATCCCCATGAATCAACTTAATTTCTAGGCCAAGATATTGGGTAGAAATTAAAGGGATCCTTCATTAAGGGTTTTCCGTACTTATAGAATCTATTAATCAATTGACTAAAGACCATTCGAGAGAGGATATAGACGATTATTCTTGAGGACCATTCGAGAGAGGACTCAAGTGTTTTAGAGGAAAACTAAACCTTGCATAATTGTTGCCTTTGAATCACAATTGCATTAATAATCGTTGTTTACTTTTGTAATACCCCTCATGATTGTTTTAAAGGGAGTTAGCAGGCTACTCAATCCAACAAGATGCATCTTTCTTTTAGGAAGCTCATTTCCTTAGTTACTCCACAGTTAAGCGTGCTTGGCTGGGAGTAGTCCAGGGATGGGTGACCTCCTGGGAAGTTTCTCGGGGTGCGCATGAGTGAGGACAAAATGCACCGGAAGAACTTGTGTTGGTTATTGGAGGACGGTTGTTGGCCCCGGATGGACATTGGTGACGATATACTCAACTCCGTATGGGTCGGGTGTTACAAAGAAATGGCGATAGCGGAAATATCGCCTGACGGAAATGTCACTCTAATCAAAGGATAAATTAAACTAAATAAAAATAAAACCCAATTATACTAATTACACTCATCCAAGATATCCAAAAAGAGGCAAAACAACCTCATAATCCCAATATATATAGTAAATATAAAATAAAATAAGATGTCTCAAAAATCCTAAATAGTCTTTCTCTCATTTCCCATAACACGAAATAATCACCTGCAAAATATATCAACAAATATACACAATTAGTGGGGAGTAACTAACAGCTCTCCCGGCTCAATTAGGATCCATATAAGAGTTATAAAAGCCTTAATAATTAAGTCACACAAAAACATCTTAATAGTAAACTTCAGATAATTAAATCAAACACTTAAACAAATATAATACAACATGCTTAATATAAATAGAGTAAAGATAACAAAATAACAAAATGGATAAATATCTTATATATATAAACTCAAGTATCAACAACATAAACCATCAAAGTTCAAAATAATAAAATAATATAATTAGTTTAAGAGAGAGAGCTGTACGCTAGTGGACAACCCACTTCCTATGGTAATGTGAGACAACCTCCAGACATCCTATGGGTTACGTTCCCTACTGCCCGTGTCTACGAATGGCCATATTCCCGATGCGGTGTAGGATTACGTCCCCACCGACCTCTCGGACGACAACAAAATCAAGGTATACCTAGGATTACGTCCTATGGTTTGCATGTTCATCACCACGGGATTACGTTCCTCCGGATAATCTTGCTCTCAAACAATTATAATAATAATATAATACTCAATCATCAAATTACACGGATGCCCTTAAGGCCTTACACCAAATCAGCAGAAATCTAGGATCGCAACCCAAGAATTTCAATTTAAATAATATTCGCTTAAAATAATCATAATAAATAATAATGAGAATAATAACAACAAATAATAGCATTACCTCCAAAATACAATTTAACCAAAACCATCTTAAAATAACTAAAACACTCATAATATATATATAACAACTCATGCAAGCATAACAATAACAATGAATTATCAAACAAGCTAATAGAACATAACTGTATTTATAAAACTTAAAACATAACTTACTTACTCATATAAATAAAATGAAACACTTACAGCAAGACTTACAAAGTTATCAACGACCAACAACACTTCACAACACATGATTCATGCGAACAAAAAAACAACATCGTCCCAAACCAAAGAAGCAAGCGAAGAAGAACAACATGTCCCATGACCTCTAACTACAATAAATCTAAGTGTCATTCATCAACAAGCAACACTAACTAAGTAACTAGCATTGATCCTGCCTTACTCTTGAACAAGTCTTCTATGTTAAAACTGATCTTGTACCCACTTAAGTTCACATAGCAAACCATGAAGCCAACAAACCATAAAGAATTTGGACTATATAAGCTTATAAGAAACGTATGATAGCAACTAAAAGAAAAACTTAATATCAAGCTAAGGATATAAATAATCATATCTAACAAACTACATAATACTCAAACAGCCAGATAATCATATAATCAATAAACCTCATGAAACAATGAGACAACAATAAATTATTCCCAACCAAATTCCTAAAATCATACAAACCCAACTTAACTATTAAAACTAGTATAATCCCTATACGAATACTAATCGATCTAGGATCGCCGTTAGTTACCTTTGAAGACCTCCAATTGCTTGCATTTCCATTATATATTGTTCTGTTCCGACCACGACTCCCAACGATCTGAAGCTCAGATGCCAAATCGATCTGGTCAAAGTAATGTTCCATACGTCCTCAACGTGTTGACCAAATGTCAGGATGATCCAACGGTTAGATCTCAAGATATGGTCATTTTTGTGAAGGTATGACTGGAAAACATAACCGGGTGACTCGTCTGATTGAAACAAAAACTGCTGTCGCATTTTTCCATCTCTTCAGTAACAAATTACACCACGAGCAAGATATTTCCGAGTAGATGGATTTTGACTACTTACACGTCCAATTCCGATAAGAAACGAAGGAGATATGGGGCAAACAAGATGGGTGGGAATATGTAGTAACCCAATGAGAGTTTTTGGATCATTTGCTATGATACCAACTGTAACACTCCGTCCTTTTAAAAACATAATATAAACAAAATAGAACATTTTATTAAAGAAATAGCGATAGCGAAAATATCGCCTGACGGAAATGTCACTCTAATCAAAGATTAAATTAAACTAAATAAAAATAAAACCCAATTATACTAATCCAAGATATCCAAAAAGAGGCAAAATAACCTCATAATCCCAATATATATTGTAAGTATAAAATAAA
Source organism: Beta corolliflora (assembly GCA_947648045.1). Classification (NCBI taxonomy): domain Eukaryota; kingdom Viridiplantae; phylum Streptophyta; class Magnoliopsida; order Caryophyllales; family Amaranthaceae; genus Beta; species Beta corolliflora. The sequence goes on from CANSZD010002882.1 coordinate 120,922, forward strand.
ATAAGATGTCTCAAAAATCCTAAATAACCTTTCTCTCATTTCCCATAACACGAAATAATCACCTGCAAAATATATCAACAAACATCCACAATCAGTGGGGAGTAACTAACAGCTCTCCCAGCTCAATTAGGATCCATATAAGAGTTATAAAAGCCTTAATAATTAAGTCACGCAAAAACATCTTAATAGTAATCTTCAGATAATTAAATAAAACACTTAAACAAATATAATACAACATGCTTAATATAAATAGAGTAAAGATAACAAAATACCAAAATGGATAAATATCATATACATATAAACTCAAGTATCAACAACATAAACCATCAAAGTTTAAAATAATAAAATAATATAATTAATTTGAGAGAGAGAGTGTTGAACGCTAGTGGACAACCCACTTCCTATGGTAATGTCAGACAACCTCCAGACAGCCTATGGGTTACGTTCCCTACTGCCTGTGACTAAGAATGGCCATACTCCCGATGCGGTGTAGGATTACGTCCCCACCGACCTCTCGGACGACAACAAAACCAAGGTGTACCTAGGATTACATCATATGGTTTGCATGTTCTTCACCTCGGGATTACGTCCCTTTGGATAATCTTGCTCTCAAATAATAATAACAATAAAATAATACTCAATCATCAAATTACACGGATGCCCTTAAGACCTTACACCAAATCAGCATAAATCTAGGATCGCAACCAAAGAATTTTAAATTAAATAACATTCTCTTAAAATAATCATAATAAATAATAATGAGAATAATAACAACAAATAATAGCATTTCCTCCTAAATACAATTTAACCAAAACCATCTTAAAATAACTAAAACACTCATAATATATATATAACAACTCATGCAAGCATAACAATAACAATGAATCATCAAACAAGCAAATAGAACATAACTGTATTTATAAAACTTAAAACATAACTTACTTACTCATATAAATAAAATGAAACACTTACAGCAAGACTTACAAAGTTATCAACTACCAACAACACTTCACAACACATGATTCATGCGAACAAAAAAATAACATCGTCCCAAACCAGCAAGCAATCGAAGAAGAACAACTTGTCCCATGACCTCTAACTACAATAAATCTAAGTGTCATTCATCAACAAGCAATACTAACTAAGTCACTGGCATTGATCCTGCTTTACTCTTGAACAAGTCTTCTATGTTAAAACTGATCTTGTACCCACTTAAGTTCACATAGCAAACCATGAAGCTAACAAACCATAAAGAATTTGGACTATATAAGCTTATAAGAAACATAAAATAGCAACTAAAAGAAAAACTTAATATCAAGCTAAGGATATAAATAATCATATCTAACAAACTACATAATACACAAACAACTATATAATCATATAATCAATAAACCTCATGAAACAATGAGACAACAATAAATTATTCCCAGCCAAATTCCTAAAATCATACAAACCCAACTTAACTATTAAAACTAGTATAATCCCTATATGAATACTAATCGATCTAGGATCTCCGTTAGTTACCTTTGAAGACCTCCAATTGCTTGCATTTCCATTATATATTGTTCTGTTCCGACCACGACTCCCAACGATCTGAAGCTCGGATGCCAAATCGATCTGGTCAAAGTAATGTTCCATACGTCCTTAACGTGTTGTCCAAATGTCTTGATGATCCAACGGTTAGATTTTAAGATATGGTCATTTTTGTGAAGGTATGATAGGAAAACAAAACCGGGTGACTCGTCTGATTGAAACAAAAACTGCTGTCGCATCTTTCGATCTCTTCAGTAACAAATTACACCGCGAGCAAGATATTTCCGAGTAGATGGATTTTGACTACTCACGCGTCCAATTCCGATAAGAAACGAAGGAGATATGGGGCAAACAAGATGGGTGGGAATATGTAATAACCCAATGAGAGTTTTTGGATCATTTGCTATGATACCAACTGTAACACTCCGTCCTTTTAAAAACATAATATAAACAAAATAGAACATTTTATTAAAGAAATAGCGATAGCGAAAATATCGCCTGACGGAAATGTCACTCTAATCAAAGATTAAATTAAACTAAATAAAAATAAAACCCAATTATACTAATCCAAGATATCCAAAAAAAGGCAAAATAACCTCATAATCCCAATATATATTGTAAATATAAAATAAAATAAGATGTCTCAAAAATCCTAAATAGCCTTTCTCTCATTTCCCATAACACGAAATAATCACCTGCAAAATATATCAACAAACATCCACAATCAGTGGGGAGTAACTAACAGCTCTCCCAGCTCAATTAGGATCCATATAAGAGTTATAAAAGCCTTAATAATTAAGTCACACAAAAACATCTTAATAGTAAACTTTATATAATTAAATAAAACACTTAAACAAATATAATACAACATGCTTAATATAAATAGAGTAAAGATAACAAAATAACAAAATGGATAAATATCATATACATATAAACTCAAGTATCAACAACATAAACCATCAAAGTTTAAAATAATAAAACAATATAATTAGTTTGTGAGAGAGAGAGTTGATCGCTAGTGGACAACCCACTTCCTATGGTAATGTCAGACAACCTCCAGGCAGCCTATGGGTTACGTTCCCTACTGCTTGTGTCTAAGAATGGCCATACTCCCGATGCGGTGTAGGATTACGTCCCCACCGACCTCTCGGACGACAATAAAACCAAGGTGTACCTTGGATTACATCCTATGGTTTGCATGTTCTTCACCTCGGGATTACGTCCCTTTGGATAATCTTGCTCTCAAATAATAATAACAATAAAATAATACTCAATCATCAAATTACACGGATGCCCTTAAGGCCTTACATCAAATCAGCAGAAATCTAGGATCGCAACCCAAGAATTTCAAATTAGATAACATCCTCTTAAAATAATCATAATAAATAATAATGAGAATAATAACAACATATAATAGCATTACCTCCAAAATACAATTTAACCAAAACCATCTTAAAATAACTAAAACACTCATAATATATATATAACAACTCATGCAAGCATAACAATAACAATGAATCATCAAACAAGCTAATAGAACATAACTGTATTTATAAAACTTAAAACATAACTTACTTACTCATATAAATAAAATGAAACACTTACAGCAAGACATACAAAGTTATCAACGACCAACAACACTTCACAACACATGATTCATGCGAACAAAAAAACAACATCGTCCCAAACCAGCAAGCAATCGAAGAAGAACAACATGTCCCATGACCTCTAACTACAATAAATCTAAGTGTCATTCATCAACAAGCAATACTAACTAAGTCACTAGCATTGATCATGCCTTACTCTTGAACAAGTCTTCTATGTTAAAACTGATCTTGTACCCACTTAAGTTCACATAGCAAACCATGAAGCCAACAAACCATAAAGAATTTGGACTATATAAGCTTATAAGAAACATAAAATAGCAACTAAAAGAAATCAAGATAAGGATATAAATAATTATATCTAACAAACTACATAATACACAAACAACTACATAATCATATAATCAATAAACCTCATGAAACAACGAGACAACAAGAAATTATTCCCACCAAAATTCCAAAAATCATACTAACCCAACTTAACTATTAAAACTAGTATAATCCCTATACGAATACAAATCGATCTAGGATCGCCGTTAGTTACCTTTGAAAACCTCCAATTGCTTGCATTTCCATTATATACTGATCTATTCCGACCACGAGTCCCACCGATCTGAAGCTCGGAGGCGAAATTGTTCCAGTCAAAGTAATATTCCATACGTCCTCAACATGTTGTCCAAATTTCAGGACGATCCAACATTTAGAGGTCAAGGTATGGTCATTTTTGTGAAGGTGTGACAGGAAAACAAAACCGGGTGACTCGTCGATTGAAACGAAAGCTATGATCGCGTCTTTCCCTCTCTTAAAAAACAAATTATACCACGAGCAAGATCTTTCCTAGTGAATGGATTTTGACTACTCACACGTCCAATTCCAATAAGAGACGAAAGAGATATGGGGCAAACAAGATGGGTGGGAATATGTAGTAACCCAATGTGAGTTTTTGGATCATTTGCTCTGATACCAACTGTAACACTCCGTCCTTTTATAAACATAATATAAACAAAATAGAACATTTTATTAAAGAAATGGCGATAGCGGAAATATCGCCTGACGGAAATGTCACTCTAATCAAAGATTAAATTAAACTAAATAAAAATAATACCCAATTATACTAATTCAAGATATCCAAAAAGAGGCAAAACAACCTCATAATCCAAATATATATAGTAAATATAAAATAAAATAAGATGTTTCAAAAATCCTAAAAGCCTTTCTCTCATTTCCCATAACACGAAATAATCACCAGCAAAATATATCAACAAACATCCACAATCAGTGGAGAGTAACAAACAGCTCTCCCAGTTTAATTATTAGGATCCATATAAGAGTTATAAAAGCCTTAATAATTAAGTCACACAAAAACATCTCAATAGTAAACTTCAGATAATCAAATAAAATACTTAAGCAAATATAATACAACATGATTAATATAAATAGAGTAAAGATAACAAAATAACAAAATGGATAAATATCTTATACATATAAACTCAAGTATCAACAACATAAACCATCAAAGTTTAAAATAATAAAATAATATAATTAGTTTGAGAGAGAGAGCTGAACGCTAGTGGACAACCCACTTCCTATGGTAATGTCATACAACCTCCAGACAGCCTATGGGTTACGTTCCCTACTGCCTGTGTCTAATAATGGCCATACTCCCGATGCGGTGTAGGATTACATCCCCACCGACCTCTCGGATGACAACAAAACCAAGGTATACCTAGGATTACGTCCTATGGTTTGCATGTTCTTCACCTCGGGATTACGTCCCTCTGGATAATCTTGCTCTCATACAATAATAATAATAAAATAATACTCAATCATCAAATTACACGGATGCCCTTAAGGCCTTACACCAATTCAGCAGAAATCTAGGATCGCAACCCAAGAATTTCAAATTAAATAATATTTTTCTTAGAATAATCATAATAAATATTGATGAGAATAGTAACAACAAATAATAGCATTACCTCCAAAATACAATTTAACCAAAACCATCTTAAAATAACTAAAACACTCATAATATATATATAACAACTCATGCAAGCATAACAATAACAATGAATCATCAAACAAGCTAATAGAACAAAACTATATTTATAAAACTTAAAACCTAACTTACTTACTCATATAAATAAAATGAAACACTTACAGCAAGACTTGCAAAGTTATCAACGACCAACAACACTTCACAACACATGATTCATGCGAACAAAAAAACAACATCGTCCCAAACCAGCAAGCAAGCGAAGAAGAACAACATGTCCCATGACCTCTAACTACAAAGAATCTAAGTGTTATTCATCAACAAGTAACACTAACTAAGTAACTAGCATTGATCCTGCCTTACTCTTGAACAAGTCTTCTATGTTAAAACTGATCTTGTATCCACTTAAGTTCACATAACAAACCATGAAGCCAACAAACCATAAAGAATTTGGACTACATAAGCTTATAAGAAACGTAAGATAGCAACTAAAAGAAAAACTTAATATCAAGCTAAGGATATAAATAATCATATCTAACAAACTACATAATACACAAACAACCATATAATCATATAATCAATAAACCTCATGAAACAACGAGACAACAAGAAATTATTCCCACCCAAATTCCTAAAATCATACTAACCCACATTAACTATTAAAACTAGTAGAATCCCTATACGAATACTAATCGATCTAGGATCGCCGTTAGTTAACTTTGAGGACCTCCAATTGCTTGCATTTCCATTATAAATTGTTCTGTTCCGACCACGACTCCCAACGATCTGAAGCTCGGATGCCAAATCGCTCTAGTCAAAGTAATGTTCCATACGTCCTCAACGTGTTGTCCAAATTTCAGGATGATCCAACGGGTAGATCTCAAGATATGGTCATTTTTGTGAAGGTGTGACAGGAAAACAAAACCGGGTGACTCGTCTGATTGAAACGAAACCCGCAGTCGCGTCTTTCTCTCTCATCAAAAACAAATTACCCCACGAGCAAGATCTTTCCGAGTAGATGGATTTTGACTACTCACACGTCCAATTCCGATAAGAGACGAAGGAGATATGGGGCAAACAAGATGGGTGGGAATATGTAGTAACCCAATGAGAGTTTTTGGATCATTTGCTCTAATACCAACTGTAACACTCCGTCCTTTTATAAACATAATATAAACAAAATAGAACATTTTATTAAAGAAATGGCGATAGCGAAAATATCGCCTAACGGAAATGTCACACTAATCAAAGATTAAATTAAACTAAATAAAATTAAAACCCAATTATACTAATCCAAGATATCCAAAAAGAGGCAAAACAACCTCATAATCCCAATATATATAGTAAATATAAAATAAAATAAGATGTCTCAAAAATCCTAAATAGCCTTTCTCTCATTTCCCATAACACGAAATAATCACCTGCAAAATATGTCAACAAACATCCACAATCAGTAGGGAGTAACTAACAGCTCTCCCAGCTCAATTAGGATCCATATAAGAGTTATAAAAGCCTTAATAATTAAGTCACACAAAAACATCTCAATAGTAAACTTCAGATAATCAAATAAAACACTTAAACAAATATAATACAACATGCTTAATATAAATAGAGTAAAGATAACAAAATAACAAAATGGATAAATATCTTATACATATAAACTCAAGTTTCAAAAATAAAAACCATCAAACTTTAAAATAATAAAATAATATAATTAGTTTGAGAGAGAGAGCTGAATGCTAGTGGACAATCCACTTCCACAGACAACCTCCAGACAACCTCCAGATGGCCTATGGTTTACGTTCCCTACTGCCTGTGTCTAAGAATGGTCATACTCCCGATGCGGTGTAGGATTACGTACCCATCGACCTCTCGGACGACAACAAAACCAAGGTATACCTAGGATTACGTCCCATAGTTTGCATGTTCTTCACCTCGGGATTACGACCCTCCGGATAATCTTGCTCTCAAACAATAATAATAATAAAATAATTCTCAATCATCAAATTACACGGACGCCCTTAAGGCCTTACACCAAATCAGCAGAAATCTAGGATCGCAACCCAAGAATTTCAAATTAAATAACATTCTCTTAAAATAATCATAATAAATAATAATGAGAATAATAACAACAAATAATAGCATTACCTCCAAAATACAATGTTTGGGCTTAATTGATCAGCAGCCCAACAAGGGCGTAAAAGCCCCCTAAAACCTTGGACAGGTGGCAGGAGTGAGTCCCACCTAAGAGTTGACCTAATCTCATAAGTTTGGGGATCCTCTAAAGGGCTGAAATAATCATTGCCTGAAAAGGCAACGTAGCCATTGATCCCAAGGAGGCCCATCCAATCAATGTTTCCTGTCTGGGAATCCCCAACACTATAAATACCAACAGTCTCATCAATGAACAAGTATTCAATTCTCACCTAACAAACTAGAGCATCTCTCTCTAGATTCTCTCTCTACCTCAGTCACTTATTGACTTGAGCGTCGGAGGGGCGATCCCGGAAACACCCCCGGGGTAGTCTAACCTTCTTTTTCAGGATTCCGGCGTATGGATAACGGAGCTCAGGCGAACGCTCTTGGGGCCCACATCACATCTCACAACCTATTATACTCCTTAATTTCTTAGCAGAAACAGTTTGGCGCCGTCTGTGGGGAAGATACAATCAAAGTTACTTCGCTTCCACTCAGCAAGATTCATCTCGTTGTTACTCAGCAATAGCCCCAGCCAAGAGCACTCGCACCAGACAGCCCTCATCACAGGCTCAGAGGTCCGAACGAGACCCCTCACCATCTCACCACCGAAGATCCGAGCGACCACCCTCACCTATACCTCGCAAAACGCCAACCGTCCAGACCATCGACCCTGAAGAGGAGCAGTCTATTAAAAATGGACCTACCCCTTCACAACAGATACAACATGCAGACCCCCAGCCTATATCTACAACAGATATAAACTTGATAGCCGCTCAACTACAGCAGACCCTACAACGTAGCTTGATGGACATGCTTGCCAATCTACAGCAGGGGCGCCCTCTCCAGCAACCTAAAGACCGAGCCTTGGTCCCTTCCCTTCGGGCGGAAAACCTTCATCGATTTGCCCACGGTCAGCCTAGTTGGCAACGATCGGGGGCAAGGGAACACAACCAAAATGATCGGCAACGATCCAGACAAGGGGAGGAGGACCGCCATCTGTCTAAAGGAAGAACCGCTAGACAGGGAGAGGAGACTCATGTGTCCAAGTCACCACGAGGCAATGTCGGGCAAAAGCACGATGATGCTCAGCATTTCCTCAACGAGAAGCGCCTCAGCAAAGGATACGACGCAAGACACATCCTCAACAAGAAAGCTGCTCAGCGGGAGGGGCATGGTGACTCTGCCCAATCGAAACCCATTCGGATCAATAGTGGGGCACTTAAGTTCATGGTCCCATTCAGTCAGGCCATACTAGAGGCGCCCAATCCGGGAAAGATCAAAACACCGACTATTGAACCATTTGCGGGCCTAACCGACCCGGATGATCATATGGCAACATACAAGGCACAAATGAGTGTCCAGACCGGCTGTGAAGCCACTTGGTGCCACTTCTTTACCACAGCACTGAAAGGACTGGCTCTGAACTGGTTTCAGGAACTCCCTGTTGGGATCATAACAGATTTCTCGGTACTAGAAGACCTATTCATCCATCAGTTTGTTGCCGGGAAAAAGCAGAAGAAAACAAGTTTTCATTTGATGGTGGTCAGGCAGGAGAAGAATGAAAGTCTGGCCGATTACATCAAAAGATTCAATGAGGAATCCCTGAAAATCTCAGATCTGCATGACGCGGTGGCATTTACCGCCCTAATGTCCGGACATCAACCCGGTTGGCTAAGATGCTCCTTGGCGGAAAACGAAGTGAAAACCTTCTCCGAGGCAATGACCAAGGACTGCAGAGAACTCAAAAAGTCCCTTGCTAATCTGGCAGACCAAGGCAAGCTGAACCGCTACCTTAAACACACCAGCGAGGAGAAAGGCAAGCAAAAGGTAGTTCAGTCGAACAGCGGGGACACCGAAGGATTCATAGGGGTCATTGCAGGGGGCTTTGCATCAGGAGGCCTAACCGATCGATCCCGCAAAGCCCACTTATAGAGTCTCAAGCACCAAGTGCTTGACGTCCACCACCCCCGACCAGATTGCCCCATAATGACCTTCTGGGAATCCAGTCGGACCCTACACACACCCCATGATGATCCCCTAGTCATCGAACTGAAAGTGGCTAACACCAGAGTCAAACGCGTGTTAGTAGATAGTGGTTCGTCCACTGATACAATTATGCTCGAGTGCCTCAAGAAGTTGAAATACAGCGAAAGGGACGTCACTCCCCTCAATCAGCCACTCATAGGCTTCGGGGGAAACTCGGTACACCTAGTCGGATATATAAAGTTGCCTACTCGGATAGGAGAAAAAGGCAAGGGAAGAAGCCTATTGATTAACTTCCTAGTGGTGGACATCCCTCTGCCATACAAAATCATAATGGGAAGACCCACTCTGAACAGGGTCAAAGTGGCAATCTCCATCTATCAGCTCCTCATGCAGTTTGAAACCGACGAGGGTAAGGTTGGAAAGATCCAGGGGGATCAGCAAGCTGCAAGAGAATGCTATGTTTACAGCTTGAAGAAAAGGGTCGACGTCCAAGAGGACTCAAAAAAGAGAAAACGAGAAGAGAATCAGCCCTCAAGTGGCCTCGGGGTTTACATCCTTTGAAAACCCCAGCGATCTGACGCCCTCAGCCGGCTGAGGACGATGAAGAAGTCATTATCGACGAGAAACTCGGTCGGACCTTGTGGGTAGGCAAAGCCATGGACCCTCAAACAAGAAAAGAAATCATTCAGGTGCTCACAGAGTACAAGGATGTATTTGCCAACGAAGCTTCAGAAATGCCTGGACTCGACCCCAAAATTATGTGCCATGAGCTCAACATCAAATAAGGGTTCAAGCCAGTCAAGCAAAAGTTGAGGCATCAAGGTCCCGAAAGAAACGCCGCAGCGGCGGCTTAAGTTAAAAATATGCTTGAAGCGATTTCATAGAAGAATGTCAATACTCAGAATGGTTGGCCAACGTTGTGCTGGTCAAAAAGTCGAGCGGGGCATGGAGAATGTGTGTGGACTTCACAGACCTGAACAAGGCCTGTCCAAAAGATAACCACCCTCTGCCCAAGATCGACAGGCTAGTCGACTCAACGGCAGGTCATGCTCTCCTGAGCTTCATGGACGCAAATGCGGGATATCACCAGATCCCAATGGCCGAGCACGACCGAGTCCATACCGCCTTTATTACCAATCAAGGGGTGTGTTGCTACAAGATGATGTCATTCGGACTTAAAAATGCAGGGGCTACATACCAGCGGACGGTTAACAAAATCTTCAACGACCAAATGGGTCGGAACATTGAAGTATACGTTGACGATATGATCGTCAAAAGCAAAATTCAAGGTGATCACCCCTCAGACTTAAGGGAAACTCTTAGCACGTTGAGGCAATTCTGCATGATGTTGAACCCGAAGAAATGTGTCTTCGGGGTAAAAGGAGGGAAGTGCCTCGGATTCCTGGTGGATGAAAGGGGAATCGAGGCAAACCCTGATAAAATCAAAGCTGTAATAGAGATGAAGTCTCCTCCAAACGTAAGAGAGGTGCAGCGCCTGACCGGATGTTTAGCTGCCCTCGGACGTTTCCTCTCCAGGTCAGCAGACAAAAGCTTACATTTCTTCAAAGCCTTTAAGAGAAAGGAGTTCACATGGGATGACGAAGCCGAACATGCCTTCACCTCCCTCAAAACGCATCTATCAACCCTCCCTAAGTTGATATCCCCCTTACTGGGGAAACATTGTTCATTTACATTTGTTTTGGAATACGCGCTCGTATTTGTTACGATAGCCGAGAGAGAAGAAAAGCAACACCCGGTCTACATTATCAGTCATGCTTTCCGAGGAGCAGAGGCTAAGTACAGCGAAGTCAAAAAGATGGTCTTTGCCCTGGTGATGGCTAGCCGGAAGCTTAAACCCTACTTCCAAGCACATCCGATCAAGGTTCTCACCGGGCAACCACTCAGGAAGCTAATTGAGAGCAGGTTCCATTCCAGCCGGATGACGGACTGGGCGGATCAGCTAGCAGACTTTGGGCTGGAATATGAGCCAAGGAGAGCTGTCAAAGCCCAAGCCTTGGCAGATTTCATAACAGAATGCACAACTAGGCCCCCAATCGGCGAGCAAGACGGGTGGGAGCTGCAAGTAGACGGCTCGTCCACCAAAACGGGATGTGGAGCCGGTCTGGTGATTAAACCCCCGGTCGGGGAAAGGATGGAGTATGCCATCAAATTCGAATTCTTGGGGTCTAACAACGAAGCCGAGTATGAAGCCCTCATCCTCGGACTCCAAATATGTATCTTGGCCGGGGCCACGGCAGTTAAAGCCAAATCTGACTCACAACTCATAGTGGGTCAGGTATCCGGCGAATATGAGGCCAAGGAGGATAACATGAGAATGTATTTGGCCAAAACCCAAGAATTCGTCAAAAAGTTGGTCGAGTTCAGCATCGCTCATGTTCCACGGTCGGAAAATCAGTAGGCAGACGCTTTGGCTCAGATGGCCAGTTCAGCTGAAGGATCAGCCCCTCGGACCATCATGTGGGAAGTACTGCGTCAGCCAAGCATCAACGCCAAGGAACAATTCGTACTCAATCGGACATCCACCTGGATGGAAGAGCTGGTAAAATACATGCGAGACGGAGTACTGCCCGAGGACTACAAAGAAGCCGAGCGAGTCAAGCATAAGTCGGGATGGTTCTTGTGGCACGAAGACCAGCTCTACAAGAAATCTTTCACCCACCCTCTGCTCAAATGTGTGACACCCGAAGAAGGAGACTACATCCTAAGGGAAATCCACCAGGGAGCTTGTGAAAGTCACCAAGGGGGAAGGACCATAGCTGGAAAGGCCCTCAGAGCAGGTTACTATTGGCCTACTCTGAAATCAGACGCCCAGGAGTTGGTCAAAAGGTGCCCCTAGTGCCAAATCCACTCGGACATCCCAAGAGCACCAACTACTCCCTTGACAACAATTCAAGCAGTTCTGCCCTTCGATAAGTGGGGCATGGATCTCCTCGGACCTTTTCCCCTAGCATCTGGTCAGAGGAAGCTCTTAATAGTTGCCATTGACTATTTCACAAAGTGGACAGAAGCCGAGCCACTTGCCTCCAGAACGGATAGGCAAGTTCAGGCGTTCATTTGGAGGAACATCATAACCAGATTTGGGGTGCCCAGGGTATTGATCTCCGACAACGGTCGGCAATTCAACAGTGGCCCTACACGGGAGTATTGTGCCCGGTTCGGAATACAGACCAAATTCTCCACCGTATCCAGACCACAAACAAATGGACAGGCCGAGTCGGCTAACAAGATAGTCCTCAAAGGAATCAAAAAATCCTTAGAGGCTGCCAAAGGAGCATGGGTCGATGACCTACCTGGAGTCCTCTGGTCGGCTCGAACTACTGCGAAAGAGGCAACAGGACACTCCCCGTTCAGCCTTGTGTACGGAAGCGAAGCGGTCTTACCAGTGGAAGTCGGTATCCCCTCACCCCGAATGACTTTCTACGAGTTCGAGAAAAACGAGGAGGAAAAGCCTGTCAATTTAGACTTGTTGCTAGAGACAAGGGGAAATGCACTACTGAAGTCCATTCAGTATAAACAAAGGGTCACTCGGCAATTCAATCGCCGAGTGAAGGCTAGACCAATCCAACTTGGCGATTGGGTCGTTCGGAAAGTAGAAACCACCGGACTCTCACACCTGAAAGGGAAGTTGGGACCCAACTGGGACGGCCCTTACGAGTAACGGGAGACCATCAAGCCTGGCACATTCCGACTAGAGTCCCCAGGAAGGTGTCCCCCCGGCCCGCCCAGGACGCGCGACAACCTCAAAAAATTCTATGTGTAGTGTATGTTACTTTGATAGGGGCGAGGTGTTGTAATAGCTAAACGAAATAGCATAGCTAATCGGTACGTTTTGTAGCAAGCCAAACTACTAGACTTAACCAGTCAAAATAGTTGGGCATTTTTGTAATAAAAAAGACTTAACCAGTCAAAGTGTAATCTATTCGGCATTGACTTAACCAGTCCAAATAACACCTATTCGATAAAGACTTGACCAGTCAAGGCAGTACCAACTTCAGTATCAACTTAACTAGTATTCAAAACAAGCATTCACCAGCATTCAGTTTGTTGGATAAAAACAAGTAAATCGGACAAATGCAGATCAGTCAGATTAATAAAACTTAATCGGGGGATATTGCAATCAAAAAACACAATCCGAAAGTGAAGTCAAAAGATAATTTCATTGAGTTAATCGGGCATTACAGAGAAGACAACCATTACAAAAGTTGGTAAAAAGCAGCCAAGTACAGAGGACGAAAGGCCAAGAAGTCTAAGAGTTTGGGGGAGGGGGAAGGTCGAAAACGCCCGAGTGGGTCACAACACCATCATCCACCACCTCGGTCTCTTTGGTGGCATTATCGTCCACCTGCTCAGTCTCCCGAGTAACCCCTTCGGCTTCTTCATCGTCGTCATCATCCTCAGAAGACCCCCCAAGAGCGTGCTTAGCCTGAATCTCAGCATCTAGCTTGGCCCGAATTTCAGCAGTCTCAGCATCTATAGACTCCTGATATCCGGACCAAACATCTGCCCAAATCAGCTCAGGGTGTGATTCGGCAAGCACCCTCCTCAGACGATCTAGAGCCTCGTCTTCACCCATCTTGTGGGCCTTGCTACCCACCTCGTTGGCGTAAACTTCACAGGCCTCGATTTGCTCCCATTCGGCAAACCACTGGGCCTCTGTCTTCACCAACCGCTCAGCCTCCTCCAGCTTACCCTGGAGATCTGTCATCTTCCGCTCAACCTTCTTCAGCTTGACGATCACATCGTCCTTAGCCGTCTGAGCAGAGTCACGGGTTAGGATGAGGTCGGCTCTCTCCTTCTCCCACTTTTCCCGCTCTGCCTTGAAGTTGTTCTGATCAGTCGTAATGGCCCTAAGAGCATCATCGAGCTTATCCTCGGCTATTCTCTTAGCCTCCTTAGCCTGATAAACTTCGTCAAAGTGCTTCTTTGCCTTCTCCTTCAAGTCGTGAACCTCCTCAGCCAAGCTCACTCGAATCTGAGCTACATTTGCCAGCCGAGCGGAAAACTGATGTAACAAGAGTAAAGGAGTTAGCAAAAATGAGCAAAAACATTGAACAATCAACGGGAGCAAAAACATTAAACACTTACGTCGACCCACGTACGGAAGAGCTCGTTGGTCTCGTTGTCACCCCAGGTGGCATTGATATGCTCCCGGTCGGTGGGGGTGTACACATACTCCAAAGCTCTGGTCCACCGACCGTCCTTTTCGACTCGACTCAACCCCGTGAAAGGGATTGTGGCAGCAACCACCTCAGTCAGGGCGCCCCCCAACGAACTATTGGCCTGCTGAGACGACCCCTTGTCCGAGTCCCTCGGGTTGTTAACCTCGATGGATTTGGACTTCTTCGCCGCTTTCTTCCCCCTCTCAGCCTTGGCCTTTGCAACGGCCTTCTCAGTCTGAGCGACCTTATCAGCGGACCGCTCCTTCCTCATCCTTGGCTTGGGGTTGGCAGGATCTTGAAACAGATCAGGAAACAATCAAGTCACTCGGCAAGAAATAAAAGTTATACATACTCCAATTATAACTCACTAACCTTTGGCGCGGCCGGCACCTTCATGGTTTTAGCAGCTAATTCAGCCCTTATCCGAGCCGCCCTCATCGCCGCCACGTTCAGCTTGTCGGTCATTGTGGGGTTAGTATCCTCTACGTAGGCTCAGGAAGGTTCTGCAAAAAGCAAAAAGTGTTAGTCAAAAAACGGAAAACTTATGCTATCCGGCCAAAAACCTTAAGCCACCCCCTCGGCATATTACCCTTCGGGGAGATCGCGCCAAGACCCATAGGCGAGAGGAAGTGCTCATTTTTGAATAGCGGGCAGTCGGGTAACCACTGGCCAGGCACGAATAGCTCGCCTCCATTGACTATTTTCGATTCGGTTTGCATGTAGCAAGCCGCGACACCCTCATCGTCGTCAAGATCCCCGACTCGGAAATTTAGGCTAATGACTGGTTCGGTCGTCGGGGGAACCAGGGGAATCCCCCAATCTCCACCAAAGTAGACGAAGGCAAACTCCCTTCGGAACCCCTTCTGAGAAGTGGGATGGTTAAGGACAGTCCGATACCCCGGTCGGACTTGGAAGCTCCATCACCCAGGTCCATTCATTGCGGCCATCACCTTGACCAGCTTGTACATATGTCTCCACGATTTGAGGGTCGGTCGGACGTTTAACAATTCGCATAAAACTTGGAAAGCAGTGATTCCCCCCAGGAGTTGGGAGAAATCTGGTAAATCGCCAAGTTATAGGCGTTCAACAGCTCTTTAACGAAGGGTGTCAGAGGAAACCGAAGCCCCATATCCATCGACTTGTAATAGACCGCTATGCACCTGGGTGGAGGAGTAAGGACCGTGTGATGGGCTTCCGGTCGGACCAAGTAAAATGGATCCCTTATCTGGAACCTCGTTGCTGTCCCTCGGAGATCATCAACAAGGGACTTTATCAAACCCGGCTCGGGAAAGAAGGTTCCTGGGCCCCCTTTTGGATCTAGGTCCGGGTATTCTATTTCTTGACCTGAAGTCGACGTCTCCTGCTCCCCTCGGCATGGCCACTCTAACTACATCAGAAGACAAATATTTGTCTAAGTAACTCCTCGAGGGGGGATAGGCTAAAGACACCTCCCAAGGGTATGGAATGATACCCTCGGCCTCATCCTCTGCCAAAGAAGACGAGCTCGGAAGAACAACTGTGTCGGGCACAGCCGATGGGTCGGGGCAACTTATTACAGTCGACACCAACGTTATTCCCATCCCCTCACCTCCTCGGATAATTTATTGAGAGGTGAGGTCGGGGGTGTCGCTGACTCGGACGAATCTCCCATTATTTATAAACAAGGGAGTCGGCCGAGATTATTCGAAGAAAAGAAAGAAAAAGAAACTTAAAAGAAGATCAAGAACGTACCTGGTCGGACGAAAGGACTGGAGGAAGAGCTTGAAAGTTGGGGAGAATTTGAAGATTTTTGAGAGAGTGGATTTAGAGAAATGAGAAAATGATATGAAATTCTCTCTCCTCCCTTGCATATATAGGCACGCCTAGGGGGATGTGCAACGTAAACCCCCCCGCGTCACCTTGATGGGATTTTTGAAGCGGCCCAATTGGACCTAGTCAGTCCAGTCCTTCAAGGGTCCAATAAATCCAAGCGTCATCACTCGGAGTCCAAAGGGAGATCAAACGTCAAAACTCCTTGCAGCGCCTAGTCAGCTCAATCCATAAGAAGGGTCCCAAGATCCCAAGAATCAAAAGTGGCCATGTGGCATTTGGGGTCGGACATACCCGCTCGGGCAAAATAACTCCATCAAGCGAAGTACGAAGGTCAACTGGTACCTACTCGGATAACTTAGGGCTCATTAACCCTTCATCCGAGTGGCGTCCCCCTCACTCGGCCAATAGGAGCTTCCCTCCTTTGCCGAGTCGCTTCTATACTTGGTCAAGAATGGCCAAGTATCAGCTTGCACCCACTCAGTCAGCTTAGGGCTCATTAGCCCCTCATCCGAGTGGCCTCATACTCACTCGGCCAATAGGAGCTCCCCTCCTTTGCCGAGTCGCTTCTATACTTGGTCAAGTATGGCCAAGTATCAGCTAGCACCCACTCGGTCAGCTTGGGGCTCATTAGCCCCTCATCCGAGTGGCTTCATACTCACTCGGTCAACAAGAGCTCCCTTCCTTTGCCGAGTGGCTTTTATACCTGGTCACGTATAGGCCTTGGGGCTCATTAGCCCTAATCCGAGTGGCCTTCATACAAGGAACGAGCTGGTCGGCATTTTTCTCCTTCAATAGGAATTGACCTGTTCGGCATATTTTCCTTCAAAAGGAATTGACCTGGTCGGCATTTCTTTCCTGCGACAGGAATTGACCTGGTCAGCATACTTTCCTTCAACAGCAGATGACCCGGTCGGTACTTCTTCCTGCAACAGGAAAATGACCCAGTCGGTGCTTCTTCCTTCAACAGGAGATTACCTGGTCGGCGCTTCTTCCTTCAAAAGGAATTGACCTGGTCGGCATTTTTTTCCTGCGACAGGAATTGACCTGGTCGGCTTACTTTCCTTCAACAGCAGATGACCTGGTCGGTACTTCTTCCTTCAACAGGAAAATGACCCGGTCGGCGCTTCTTCCTTCAATAGGAGATGATCTGGTCGGTACTTTTTTTCCTTCAACAGGAAAACGACCCGGTCGGAATTGTTCCCTTCAACATGAGATGACCTGGTCGGTACACCCTCCTTCAACAGGAAAGTGACCTGGTCGGCATACTTTCCTTCAACCAAAGACAACCTGGTCGGCACAAACCTTTTCAACATGGATTGAATCGGTCGGCCTCATAACTTACTCGGTCCATCTGCCTTGGATGGCCAGCGAGCCAGTCGGAGTTAAAGCAGTCACTATTCCGCCACGGACGGGCATCACTCAGTCGGACACCCATGATCTCCCATCCTTGGCGTGGGGCTAATTGTTTGGGCTTAATTGATCAGCAGCCCAACAAGGGCATAAAACCCCCTAAAACCTTGGACAGGTGGCAGCAGTGGGTCCCACCTAAGAGTTGACCTAATCTCAGAAGTTTGGGGATCCTCTAAAGGGCTGAAATAATCATTGCCTGAAAAGGCAACGTAGCCATTGATCCCAAGGAGGCCCATCGAATCAATGTTTCCTGTCTGGGAATCCCCAACACTATAAATACCAACATTCTCATCAATGAACAGGTATTCAATTTTCACCTAACAAACTAGAGTATCTCTCTCTAGATTCTCTCTCTACCTCAATCACTTACTGACTTGAGCGTCGGAGGGGCGATCCCGGAAACACCCCCGAGGTAGTCTAACCTTCTTTTTCAGGATTCCGGCGAACGGAGAACGGAGCTCAGGCGAACGCTCTTGGGGCCCACATCACATCTCACAACCTATTATACTCCTTAATTTCTTAGCAGAAACATACAATTTAACAAAAACCATCTTAAAATAACTAAAACACTCATAATAAATATATAACAACTCATGCAAGCATAACAATAACAATGAATCATCAATCAAGCTAATAGAACATAACTGTATTTATAAAACTTAAAACATAACTTACTTACTCATATAAATAAAATGAAACACTTACAGCAAGACTTACAAAGTTATCAACGACCAACAACACTTCACAACACATGATTCATGCGAACAAAAAAACAACATCGTCCCAAACCAGCAAGCAAGCGAAGAAGAACAACATGTCCCATGACCTCTAACTACAATAAATCTAAGTGTCATTCATCAACAAGAAACACTAACTAAGTAACTAGCATTGATCCTGCCTTACTCTTGAACAAGTCTTCTATGTTAAAACTGATCTTGTACCCACTTAAGTTCACATAGCAAACCATGAAGCCAACAAACCATAAAGAATTTGAACTATATAAGCTTACAAGAAACGTATGATAGCAACTAAAAGAAAAACTTAATATCAAGCTAAGGATATAAATAATCATATCTAACAAACTACATAATACACAAACAGCCATATAATCATATAATCAATAAACATCATGAAACAACAAGTCAACAAGAAATTATTCCCAACCAAATTCCTAAAATCATACTAACCCAACATAACTATTAAAACTAGTATAATCCCTATACGAATACTAATCGATCTAGGATCGTCGTTAGTTACCTTTGAAGACCTCCAATTGCTTGCATTTCCATTATATATTGTTCTGTTCCGACCACGACTCCCAACAATCTGAAGATCGGATGCCAAATCGTTCTGGTCAAAGTAATGTTCCATACGTCCTCAACGTGTTGTCCAAATTTCAGGATGATCAAACGGTTAGATCTCAAGATATGATCATTTTTGTGAAGGTGTGACAGGAAAACAAAACCGGGTGACTCGTCTGATTGAAACGAAAACTGCAGTCGCGTCTTTCCCTCTCTTTAAAAACAAATTACTGCACGAGCAAGATCTTTCCGAGTAGATGGATTTTGACTACTCACACGTCCAATTCCGATAAGAGACGAAGGAGATATGGGGCAAACAAGATGGGTGGGAATATGTAGTAACCCAATGAGAGTTTTTGGATCATCTGCTCTGATACTAACTGTAACACTCCGTCCTTTTATAAACATAATATAAACAAAATAGAACATTTAATTAAAGAAATGGCGATAGCGGAAATATCGCCTGACGGAAATGTCACTCTAATCAAAGATTAAATTATACTAAATAAAAATAAAACCCAATTATACTAATCCAAGATATCCAAAAAGAGGCAAAACAACCTCATAATCCCAATATATATTAAATATAAAATAAAATAAGATGTCTCAAAAATCCTAAATAGCCTTTCTCTCATTTCCCATAACACGAAATAATCACCTGCAAAATATATCAACAAACATCCACAATCAGTGCGGAGTAACTAACAGCTCTCCCAGCTCAATTAGGATTCATATAAGAGTTATAAAAGCCTTAATAATTAAGTCACACAAAAACATCTCAATAGTAAACTTCAGATAATCAAATAAAACACTTAAACAAATATAATACAACATGCTTAATATAAATAGAGTAAAGATAACAAAATAACAAAATGGATAAATATCTTATATATATAAACTCAAGTCTCAACAACATAAACCATCAAAGTTTAAAATAATATAATTAGTTTGAGAGAGAGAGAGAGTTGATGTCAGACAACTCACTTCCTATGGTAATGTCAGACAACCTCCAGACAACCTATGGGTTACGTTCCCTACTGCCCGTGTCTAAGAATGGCCATACTCCCGATGCGGTGTAGGTTTACGTCCCCACCGACCTCTCGGACCACAACAAAACCAAGGTATACCCAGGATTACGTCCTATGGTTTGCATGTTCTTCACCTCGGGATTACGTCCCTCCGGATAATCTTGCTCTCAAACAATAATAATAATAAAATAATACTCAATCATCAAATTACACAGATGCCCTTAAGGCCTTACACCAAATCAGCAGAAATCTAGGATCGCAACCCAAGAATTTCAAATTAAATAACATTCTTTTTAAATAATCATAATAAATAATAATGAGAATAATAACAACAAATAATAGCATTACCTCCAAAATACAATTTAACCAAAACCATTTTAAAATAACTAAAACATTCATAATATATATATAACAACTCATGCTAGCATAACAATAACAATGAATCATCAAACAAGCTAATAGAACATAACTGTATTTATAAAACTTAAAACATAACTTACTTACTCATATAAATAAAATGAAACACTTACAGCAAGACTTACAAAGTTATAAACGACCAACAACACTTCACAACACATGATTCATGCGAATAAAAAAACAACATCGTCCCAAACCAGCAAGCAAGCGAAGAAGAACAATATGTCCCATCACCTCTAACTACAATAAATCTAAGTGTCATTCATCAACAAGCAACACTAACTAAGTAACTAGCATTGATGCTGCCTTACTCTTGAACAAGTCTTCTATGTTAAAACTTATCTTGTACCCAATTAAGTTCAGATAGCAAACCATGAAGCCAAAAAACCATAAAGAATTTGGACTATATAAGCTTATAAGAAACGTATGATAGCAACTAAAAGAAAAACTTAATATCAAGCTAAGGATATAAATAATCATATCTAACAAACTACATAATACACAAACAGCCATATAATCATATAATCAATAAACCTCATGAAACAACGAGTCAACAAGAGATTATTCCCAACCAAATTCCTAAAATCATACTAACCCAACTTAACTATTAAAACTAGTATAATCCCTATACGAATACTAATCGATCTAGGATCGCCGTTAGTTACCTTTGAAGACCTCCAATTGCTTGCATTTCCATTATATACTGTTCTATTCCGACCACGACTCCAAACGATCTGAACCTCGGATGCCTAATCGATCTGGTCAAAGTAATGTTCCATACGTCCTCAACGTGTTGTCCAAATTTCAGGATGATCCAACAGTTAGATCTCAAGATATGGTCATTTTTGTGAATGTGTGACAAGAAAACAAAACCGGGTGACTCGTCTGATTGAAACGAAAACTGCAGTCGCGTCTTTCCCTCTCTTTAAAAACAAATTACTACACGAGCAAGATCTTTCCGAGTAAATGGATTTTGACTACTCACACGTCCAATTCCGATAAGAGACGAAGGAGATATGGGGCAAACAAGATGGGTGGGAATATGTAGTAACCCAATGAGAGTTTTTGGATCATCTGCCCTGATACTAACTGTAACACTCCGTCCTTTTATAAACATAATATAAACAAAATAGAACATTTTATTAAAGAAATGGCGATAGCGGAAATATCGCCTGACGGAAATGTCACTCTAATCAAAGATTAAATTAAACTAAATAAAAATAAAACCCAATTATACTAATCCAAGATATCTAAAAAGAGGCAAAACAACCTCATAATCCCAATATATATTAAATATAAAATAAAATAAGATGTCTCAAAAATTCTAAATAGCCTTTCTCTCATTTCCCATAACACGAAATAATCACCTGCAAAATATATCAACAAACATCCACAATAAGTGGGGAGTAACTAACAGCTCTCCCAGCTCAATTAGGATTCATATAAGAGTTATAAAAGCTTTAATAATTAAGTCACACAAAAACATCTCAATAGTAAACTTCAAATAATCAAATAAAACACTTAAACAAATATAATACAACATGCTTAATATAGATAGAGTAAAGATAACAAAATAACAAAATGGATAAATATCTTATATATATAAACTCAAGTCTCAACAACATAAACCATCAAATTTTAAAATAATAAAATAATATAATTAGTTTGAGAGAGAGAGAGCTGAACGCTAGTGGACAACCCACTTCCTATGGTAATGTCAGACAACCTCCAGACAACCTATGGGTTACGTTCCCTACTGCCTGTGTCTAAGAATGGCCATACTCCCGATGTTGTGTAGGATTACGTCCCCACCGACCTCTCCGACGACAACAAAACCAAGGTATACCCAGGATTACGTCCGATGGTTTGCATGTTCTTCACCTCGGGATTACGTCCCTCCGGATAATCATGCTCTCAAACAATAATAATAATAAAATAATACTCAATCATCAAATTACACGGATGCCCTTAAGGCCTTACACCAAATCAGCAGAAATCTAGGATCGCAACCCAAGAATTTCAAATTAAATAACATTCTTTTAAAATAATCATAATAAATAATAATGAGAATAATAACAACAAATAATAGCATTACCTCCAAAATACAATTTAACCAAAACCATCTTAAAATAACTAAAACACTCATAATATATATATAACAACTCATGCAAGCATAACAATAACAATGAATCATCAAACAAGCTAATAGAACAAAACTGTAGTTATAAAACTTAAAACATAACTTACTTACTCATATAAATAAAATGAAACACTTACAGCAAGACTTACAAAGTTATCAACGACCAACAACACTTCACAACACATGATTCATGCGAACAAAAAAACAACATCGTCCCAAACCAGCAAGCAATCGAAGAAGAACAACATGTCCCATGACCTCTAACTACAATAAATCTAAGTGTCATTCATCAACAAGCAATACTAACTAAGTCACTAGCATTGATCCTGCCTTACTCTTGAACAAGTCTTCTATGTTAAAACTGATCTTGTACCCACTTAAGATCACATAGCAACCCATGAAGGCAACAAACCATAAAGAATTTGGACTATATAAGCTTACAAGAAACGTATGATAGCAACTAAAAGAAAAACTTAATATCAAGCTAAGGATATAAATAATCATATCTAACAAACTACATAATACACAAATAGCCATATAATCATATAATCAATAAACCTCATGAAACAACGAGACAACAAGAAATTATTCCCAACCAAATTCCTAAAATCATACTAACCCAACTTAACTTTTAAAACTAGTATAATTCCTATACGAATACTAATCGATCTAGGATCGCCGTTAGTTAGCTTTGAAGACCTCCAATTGCTTGCATTTCCATTATATACTGTTCTGTTCCGACAACGACTCCCAACGATCTGAAGCTCGGATGCCTAATCGATCTGGTCAAAGTAATGTTCCACACGTCCTCAACACGTTGTCCAAATTTCAGGATGATCCACGGTTAGCTCTCAAGATATGGTCATTTTTGTGAAGGTCGACAGGAAAACAAAACCGGGTGACTCGTCTGATTGAAACGATAACTGCAGTCGCGTCTTTCCCTCTCTTCAAAAACAAATTACACCACGAGCAAGATCTTTCCGAGTAGATGGATTTTGACTACTCACACGTCCAATTTCGATAAGAGACGAAGGAGATATGGGGCAAACAAGATGGGTGGGAATATGTAGTAACCCAATGAGAGTTTTTGGATCATTTGCTCTGATACCAACTGTAACTCTCCGTCCTTTTATAAACATAATATAAACAAAATAGAACAGTTTATTAAAGAAATGGCGATAGCGGAAATATCGCCTGACGGAAATGTCACTCTAATCAAAGATTAAATTAAACTAAATAAAAATAAAACCCAATTATACTAATCCAAGATATCCAAAAAGAGGCAAAACAACCTCATAATCCCAATATATATTAAATATAAAATAAAATAAGATGTCTCAAAAATTCTAAATAGCCTTTCTCACATTTCCCATAACACGAAATAATCACACGCAAAATATATCAACAAACATCCACAATCGGTGGGGAGTAACTAATGACTCTCCCATTCAATTAGGATTCATATAAGAGTTATAAAAGCCTTAATAATTAAGTCACACAAAAACATCTCAATAGTAAACTTCAGATAATCAAATAAAACACTTAAATAAATATAATACAACATGCTTAATTTAAATAGAGTAAAGATAACAAAATAACAAAATGGATACATATCTTATATATATAAACTCAAGTCTCAACAACATAAAGCATCAAAGTTTAAAATAATAAAATAATATAATTAGTTTGAGAGAGAGAGAGCTGAACGCTAGTGGACAACCCACTTCTTATGATAATGTCAGACAACCTCCAGACAACCTATGGGTTACGTTCCCACCTGCCTGTGTCCAAGAATGGCCATACTCCCGATGCGGTGTTGGATTACGTCCCAACCGTCCTCTCGGACGACAACAAAACCAAGGTATACCCAGGATTACGTCCTATGGTTTGCATGTTCTTCACCTCGGGATTACGTCCCTCCCGATAATCTTGCTCTCAAACAATAATAATAATAAAATAATACTCAATCATCAAATTACACGAATGCCCTTAAGGCCTTACACCAAATCAGCAGAAATCTAGGATCGCAGCCCAAGAATTTTAAATTAAATAACATTCTCTGAAAATAATCATAATAAATAATAATGAGAATAATAACAGCAAATATTAGCATTACCTCCAAAATACAATTTAACCAAAACCATCTTAAAATAACTAAAACACTCATAATATATATATAACAACTCATGTAAGCATAACAATAACAATGAATCATCAAACAAGCTAATAGAACATAACTGAATTTATAAAACTTAAAACATAACTTCCTTACTCATATAAATAAAATGAAACACTTACAGCAAGACTTACAAAGTTGTCAACGACCAACAACACTTCACAACACATGATTCATGCGAACAAAAAAACAACATCGTCCCAAACCAGCAAGCAAGCGAAGAAGAACAACATGTCCCATGACCTCTAACTACAATAAATCTATGTGTCATTCATCAACAAGCAACACTAACAAAGTAACTAGCATTGATCCTGCCTTACTCTTGAACAAGTCTTCTATGTTAAAACTGATCTTGTACCAACTTAAGTTCACATAGCAAACCATGAAGCCAACAAACCATAAAGAATTTGGACTATATAATCTTACAAGAAACGTATGATAGCAACTAAAAGAAAAACTTAATATCAAGCTAAGGATATAAATAATCATATCTAACAAACTACATAATACACAAATAGCCATATAATCATATAATCAATAAACCTCATGAAACAACGAGACAACAAGAAATTATTCCCAACCAAATTCCTAAAATCATACTAACCCAACTTAACTATTAAAACTAGTATAATTCCTATACGAATACTAATCGATCTAGGATCGCCGTTAGTTAGCTTTGAAGACCTCCAATTGCTTGCATTTCCATTATATCTTTGTTACGTTCCGACCACGACTCCCAACGATCCGAAGCTCGGATGCCTAATCGATCTGGTCAAAGTAATGTTCCATACGTCCTCAACACGTTGTCCAAATTTCAGGATGATCCACGGTTAGCTCTCAAGATATGGTCATTTTTGTGAAGGTGTGACGAGAAAACAAAACCGGGTGACTCGTCGATTAAAACAAAACTGATCGCATCTGTCCCTCTCTTTAAAAACAAATTACACCACGAGCAAGATCTTTCCGAGTAAATGGATTTTGACTACTCACACGTCCAATTCCAATAAGAGACAAAGGAGATATGCGGCAAACATGATGGGTGGGAATATGTAGTAACCCAATGAGAGTTTTTGGATCATTTGCTCTAATACCAACTGTAACACTCTGTCCTTTTATAAACATAATATAAACAAAATAGAACATTTTATTAAAGAAATGGCGATAGCGGAAATATCACCAGACGGAAATGTCACTCTAATCAAAGATTAAATTAAACTAAATAAAAATAAAACCCAATTATACTAATCCAAGATATCCAAAAAGAGGCAAAACAACCTCATAATCCCAATATATATTAAATATAAAATAAAATAAGATGTCTCAAAAATCTTAAATAGCCTTTCTCTCATTTCCCATAACACGAAATAATCACCTGCAAAATATATCAACAAAGATCCACAATCAGTGGGGAGTAACTAACAGCTCTCCCAGCTCAATTAGGATTCATATAAGAGTTATAAAAGCCTTAATAATTAAGTCACATAATAACATCTCAATAGTAAACTTCAGATAATCAAATAAAACACTTAAACAAATATAATACAACATGCTTAATATAAATAGAGTAAAGATAACAAAATAACAAAATGGATAAATATCTTATATATATAAACTCAAGTCTCAACAACATAAACCATCAAAGTTTAAAATAATAAAATAATATAATTAGTTTGAGAGAGAGAGAGCCGAACGCTAGTGGATAACCCACTTCCTATGGTAATGTCGGACAACCTCCCGGACAACCTATGGGTTACGTTCCCTCTTGCTGTGTCTAAGAATGGCCATACTCCCGATCTTTGTGTAGGATTACGTCCCCACCGATCACTCCGACGACAACAAAACCAAGGTATACCCAGGATTACGTCCTATGGTTTGCATGTTCTTCACCTCGGGATTACGTCCCTCCGTATAATCATGCTCTCAAACAATAATAATAATAAAATAATACTCAATCATCAAATTACACGGATGCCCTTAAGGCCTTACACCAAATCAGCAGAAATCTAGGATCGCAACCCAAGAATATCAAATTAAATAACATTCTTATAAAATAATCATAATAAATAATAATGAAAATAATAACAACAAATAATAGCATTACCTCCAAAATACAATTTAACCAAAACCATCTTAAAATAACTAAAACACTCATAATATATATATAACAACTCATGCAAGCATAACAATAACAATGAATCATCAAACAAGCTAATAGAACATAACTGTATTTATAAAACTTAAAACATAAGTTACTTACTCATATAAATAAAATGAAACACTTACAGCAAGACTTACAAAGTTATCAACGACCAACAACACTTCACAACACATGATTCATGCGAACAAAAAAACAACATCGTCCCAAACCAGCAAGCAATCGAAGAAGAACAACATGTCCCATGACCTCTAACTACAATAAATCTAAGTGTCATTCATCAACAAGCAATACTAACTAAGTCACTAGCATTGATCGTGCCTTACTCTTGAACAAGTCTTACATGTTAAAGCGATCTTGTACCCACTTAAGATCACATAGCAAACCATGAAGCCAACAAACCATAAAGAATTTGGACTATATAAGCTTATAAGAAACGTATGATAGCAACTAAAAGAAAAACTTAATATCAAACTAAGCATATAAATAATCATATCTAACAAACTACATAATACACAAACTGCCATATAATCTTATAATCAATAAACCTCATGAAACAACGAGACAACAAGAAATTATTCCCAACCAAATTCCTAAAATCATACTAACCCAACTTAACTATTAAAACTAGTATAATCCCTATACGAATTCTAATCGATCTAGGATCGCCGTTAGTTACCTTTGAAGACCTACAATTGCTTGCATTTCGATTATATAATATTACATTCCGACCACGACTTCCAATGATCCGAATCTCGGATGTCAAATCGATATGGTCAAAGTAATGTTCCATACGTCCTCGAAGTGTTGTCCAAATTTCAGGATGATACAACGGTTAGATCTCAAGATGTGGTCATTTTTGTGAAGGTGTGACAGGAAAACAAAACCGGGTGACTCGTCTGATTGAAACGAAAACTGCAGTCGCGTCTTTCCCTCTCTTCAAAAACAAATTACACCACGAGCAAGATCTTTCCGAGTAGATGGATTTTGACTACTCACACGTCAATTTCGATAAGAGAGCGAAGGAGATATGGGGCAAACAAGATGGGTGGGAATATGTAGTAACCTAATGAGAGTTTTTGGATCATTTGCTTCGATACCAAGCGTAACACTCCGTCCTTTTATAAACATAATATAAACAAAATAGAACATTTTACTAAAGAAATGGCGATAGCGGAAATATCGCTGACGGAAATGTCACTCTAATCAAAGATTAAATTAAACTAAATAAAAATAAAACCCAATTATACTAATCCAAGATATCCAAAAAGAGGCAAAACAACCTCATAATCCCAATATATATTAAATATAAAATAAAATAAGATGTCTCAAAAATTCTAAATAGCCTTTCTCACATTTCCCATAACACGAAATAATCACCGCAAAATATATCAACAAACATCCACAATCGGTGGGGAGTAACTAACTGGCTCTCCCAAACTCAATTAGGATTCATATAAGAGTTATAAAAGCCTTAATAATTAAGTCACACAAAAACATCTCAATAGTAAACTTCGGATAATCAAATAAAACACTTAAATAAATATAATACAACATGCTTAATTTAAATAGAGTAAAGATAACAAAATAACAAAATGGATAAATATCTTATATATATAAACTCAAGTCTCAACAACATAAACCATCAAAGTTTAAAATAATAAAATAATATAATTAGTTTGAGAGAGAGAGGTAACGACAGTGAATACCCACTTCTTATGATAATGTCGGACAACCTCCAGGACAACCTATGGGTTACGTTAACACTACTACAAATGTGGGCGAAGTGACCTCAGTAATAAGAACTTTGTTATCCAATAGATGGTTATTTAATAAAAAGAACCTTACTTCTTAAAAACGTGGTCTCTTTAATAAGAGAAAATAGACCACTTTGAGGTAAAGGTGGTTTCATTGATTTTCCTAGTTTAAAATTAAAGTTTTATATAACCCTAAACCCTCATTGACTGATCATACTCATCATAGCCATTTTTTCCTTTCTCCCTTCTTTTACTTCTCTGTACTCTTTCTCCCTTCTCTCTTCTTCCTTCTCCATCTGAGTCGTTCGTCGACGGCTCGAAAGTGCTCTTAAGCTTCGCCATCTGTGTCTCCCTTCTTTGTGCTCCTAAAATTCATGGGTTGTCAGTCGTGATGAGTACTTTCGTCGTGTGTTTCTTCTGATTCATGTGCTCGTTGCCAGCCAAGTTTACTCATCATCATCATCATACACACGCATGCTACTTCAATTTCAGCAAATTTAAGAAATTTTCAAGGTAATCGCGGTGCTTTAATTTGATTTTATTTGTTAATTTAACCAATTGATTGACTTTTTATCACCATTTTCTGGTTAGATTTTTGAGAAATTGATTTGTTAGGGTTTTGGATCTATGAAAATCAGAAAAGCAGATGGAGAATCATAAGAGGCAAAAACTGATAACAATACCGACAAGGCCAATTAGGGCTTTTTTTTAAGAAAGTTTTTGTATTTACTGGATTTTTGATTTTTTTTGGTTTGCTAAATGTTGTTATTGCATTTGTTGATGAACAATTTATTAATCACATTTTTGTCTACAATTTTATATGGGTTATTGTTGTCCTGGAAATTTCAGTGGCATTAGTCATCGATTTATTTAGTTTGCTAGATGTTATTGTATTTGTGAATGAACAAAGTAGTTTGCTAAATGTTGTTATGACCCCTTTTCCTTCACTTTGATTTCGCCACCCATGTTCTGGTTAATATGTATGTATTTCAGAGTTGTGAAGACTGTTGCTTCAAAAAAGAAGCCTGTAAGTTTTCTCTTTCTCATACACTCTATTAGATATTTAGATGTTAGTTTTGTGTTATTTATTTTGGTCAATTGATTTATGTCGTGTTATAGAATAATTGCCAGAAGAAAATAATATATTGTTGTATGGATTGATGGGATTATAGAATTTTGTAAATGTAAGATGATCTAGGTATTGATACATAGATGATGTATTAGTCTCATCTTGATGTTTCAGATTGGTATTTGTAGTGTAGCTTATTGTTCAGTTGAATAGTTTGGTGTACAGATTGGTGTTCTATGGTTAAGGATTAGAATGTTGAATGTCGTAAGAGAAGAGTAGCATTGTTTGTAATGTAATGGTCAAATACTAAAATGTTGTGCTAGTTTTTTGTCGTTACAATTTATCTGAAGGAAACTTGGGAATCTGAAAAAATATAGGTGTAAGTTGTTTAGAAGTGTATCATGAAGCTTTGGAGTTTAGTGTAGCATCGTTAGAAATGTCTGTATGCATATTGATTTTGTGATTTTTTTTATAGGAGAAGGCTACAAACCCTTTGTTGAGATGAGACCCAATCAATTTGGAATTGGTTGTGCTCTTCTACAAAAGAAGGATCTCACCAGATTCATCAATGGTGTCGTGTGGTTCAAATTCATAGGAAGAGAAGGATTTTGAAGCAGCGTGTGAAGGTTCCTCCAGCTATCAATCAGTACACCAATGCACTTGACAAGAACCTTGTTTTTAGCTTAATTTAGATTTTTAGTACTGCTTGTGCTTGGGGAGCTTAGATTATTATGTAGCTTTTTCCCATTTTTTTCTTTATTTTAAACTAAATAAAAATAAAACCCAAATTATACTAATCCAAGATATCTAAAAGAGGCAAAACAACCTCATAATCCCAATATATATTAAATATAAAATAAAATAAGATGTCTCAAAAATTCTAAATAGCCTTTCTCTCATTTCCCATAACACGAAATAATCACCGCAAAATATATCAACAAACATCCCTGATAAGTGGGAGTAACTAACGGCTCTCCCACTCGATTAGGATTCATATAAGAGTTATAAAAGCTTTAATAATTAAGTCACACAAAAACATCTCAATAGTAAACTTCAAATAATCAAATAAAACACTTAAACAAATATAATACAACATGCTTAATATAGATAGAGTAAAGATAACAAAATAACAAAATGGATAAATATCTTATATATATAAACTCAAGTCTCAAACAACATAAACCATCAAATTTTAAAATAATAAAATAATATAATTAGTTTGAGAGAGAGAGCTGAACGCTAGTGGACAACCCACTTCCTATGGTAATGTCGGACAACCTCCGGACAACCTATGGGTTACGTTCCCTCGCTTTTTGTGTCTAAGAATGGCCATACTCCCGATGTTGTGTAGGATTACGTCCCCACCGACCTCTCAGACGACAACAAAACCAAGGTATACCCAGGGATTACGTCCGATGGTTTGCATGTTCTTCACCTCGGGATTACGTCCCTCGGGATAATCATGCTCTCAAACAATAATAATAATAAAATAATACTCAATCATCAAATTACACGGATGCCCTTAAGGCCTTACACCAAATCAGCAGAAATCTAGGATCGCAACCCAAGAATTTCAAATTAAATAACATTCTTTTAAAATAATCATAATAAATAATAATGAGAATAATAACAACAAATAATAGCATTACCTCCAAAATACAATTTAACCAAAACCATCTTAAAATAACTAAAACACTCATAATATATATATAACAACTCATGCAAGCATAACAATAACAATGAATCATCAAACAAGCTAATAGAACAAAGCGTAGTTATAAAACTTAAAACATAACTTACTTACTCATATAAATAAAATGAAACACTTACAAAGAAGACTTACAAAGTTATCAACGACCAACAACACTTCACAACACATGATTACATGCGAACAAAAAAACAACATCGTCCCCAAACCGACAAGCAATCGAAGAAGAACAACATGTCCCATGACCTCTAACTACAATAAATCTAAGTGTCATTCATCAACAAGCAATACTAACTAAGTCACTAGCATTGATCCTGCCTTACTCTTGAACAAGTCTTCTATGTTAAAACTGATCTTGTACCCACTTAAGATCACATAGCAACCCATGAAGCCAACAAACCATAAAGAATTTGGACTATATAAGCTTACAAGAAACGTATGATAGCAACTAAAAGAAAAACTTAATATCAAGCTAAGGATATAAATAATCATATCTAACAAACTACATAATACACAAATAGCCATATAATCATATAATCAATAAACCTCATGAAACAACGAGACAACAAGAAATTATTCCCAACCAAATTCCTAAAATCATACTAACCCAACTTAACTTTTAAAACTAGTATAATTCCTATACGAATACTAATCGATCTAGGATCGCCAATTAGTTAGCTTTGAAGACCTCCAATTGCTTGCATTTCCATTATATACTGTTCTGTTCCGACAACGACTCCCAACGATCTGAAGCTCGGATGCCTAATCGATCTGGTCAAAGTAATGTTCCATACGTCCTCAACACGTTGTCCAAATTTCAGGATGATCCACGGTTAGCTCTCAAGATATGGTCATTTTTGTGAAGGTGTGACAGGAAAACAAAACCGGGTGACTCGTCTGATTGAAACGATAACTGCAGTCGCGTCTTTCCCTCTCTTCAAAAACAAATTACACCACGAGCAAGATCTTTCGAGTAGATGGATTTTGACTACTCACACGTCCAATTTCGATAAGAGACGAAGGAGATATGGGGCGAAACAAGATGGGTGGGAATATGTAGTAACCCAATGAGAGTTTTTGGATCATTTGCTCGATACCAAGCTTGTAACTCTCCGTCCTTTTATAAACATAATATAAACAAAATAGAACAGGTTTATTAAAGAAATGGCGATAGCGGAAATATCGCCGACGGAAATGTCACTCTAATCAAAGATTAAATTAAACTAAATAAAAATAAAACCCGATTATACTAATCCAAGATATCCAAAAAGAGGCAAAACAACCTCATAATCCCAATATATATTAAATATAAAATAAAATAAGATGTCTCAAAAATTCTAAATAGCCTTTCTCACATTTCCCATAACACGAAATAATCACCTGCAAAATATATCAACAAACATCCACAATCAGTGGGGAGTAACTAACAGCTCTCCCAGCTCAATTAGGATTCATATAAGAGTTATAAAAGCCTTAATAATTAAGTCACACAAAAACATCTCAATAGTAAACTTCAGATAATCAAATAAAACACTTAAATAAATATAATACAACATGCTTAATTTAAATAGAGTAAAGATAACAAAATAACAAAATGGATACATATCTTATATATATAAACTCAAGTCTCAACAACATAAAGCATCAAAGTTTAAAATAATAAAATAATATAATTAGTTTGAGAGAGAGAGGCTGAACGCTAGTGGATAACCCACTTCTTATGATAATGTCGGACAACCTCCAGGACAACCTATGGGTTACGTTCCCACTGCTGTGTCCAAGAATGGCCATACTCCCGATGCGGTGTTGGATTACGTCCCAACCGGTCCTCTCGGACGACAACAAAACCAAGGTATACCCGGGATTACGTCCTATGGTTTGCATGTTCTTCACCTCGGGATTACGTCCCTCCTAGATAATCTTGCTCTCAAACAATAATAATAATAAAATAATACTCAATCATCAAATTACACGAATGCCCTTAAGGCCTTACACCAAATCGGCGAGAAATCTAGGATCGCGGCCCAAGAATTTTAAATTAAATAACATTCTCTCGAAAATAATCATAATAAATAATAATGAGAATAATAACGACAAATATTAGCATTACCTCCAAAATACAATTTAACCAAAACCATCTTAAAATAACTAAAACACTCATAATATATATATAACAACTCATGTAAGCATAACAATAACAATGAAGCATCAATCAAGCTAATAGAACATAACTGAATTTATAAAACTTAAAACATAACTTCCTTACTCATATAAATAAAATGAAACACTTACAGCAAGACTTACAAAGTTGTCAACGACCAACAACACTTCACAACACATGATTCATGCGAACAAAAAAACAACATCGTCCCAAACCAATGAGCAAGCGAAGAAGAACAACATGTCCCATGACCTCTAACTACAATAAATCTATGTGTCATTCATCAACAAGCAACACTAACAAAGTAACTAGCATTGATCCTGCCTTACTCTTGAACAAGTCTTCTATGTTAAAACTGATCTTGTACCAACTTAAGTTCACATAGCAAACCATGAAGCCAACAAACCATAAAGAATTTGGACTATATAATCTTACAAGAAACGTATGATAGCAACTAAAAGAAAAAACTTAATATCAAGCTAAGGATATAAATAATCATATCTAACAAACTACATAATACACAAATAGCCATATAATCATATAATCAATAAACCTCATGAAACAACGAGACAACAAGAAATTATTCCCAACCAAATTCCTAAAATCATACTAACCCAACTTAACTATTAAAACTAGTATAATTCCTATACGAATACTAATCGATCTAGGATCGCCGTTAGTTAGCTTTGAAGACCTCCAATTGCTTGCATTTCCATTATATACTGTTCTGTTCCGACACCGACTCCCAACGATCTGAAGCTCGGATGCCTAATCGATCTGGTCAAAGTAATGTTCCATACGTCCTCAACACGTTGTCCAAATTTCGGGATGATCCACGGTTAGCTCTCAAGATATGGTCATTTTTGTGAAGGTGTGACGGGGAAAACAAAACTAGGGTGACTCGTCGATTAAAAGCAGCTGCAGTCGCATCTGTCCCTCTCTTTAAAAACAAATTACACCACGAGCAAGATCTTTTCCGAGTAAATGGATTTTGACTACTCACACGTCCAATTCCAATAAGAGACAAAGGAGATATGCGGCAAACATGATGGGTGGGAATATGTAGTAACCCAATGAGAGTTTTTGGATCATTTGCTCTAATACCAACTGTAACACTCTGTCCTTTTATAAACATAATATAAACAAAATAGAACATTTTATTAAAGAAATGGCGATAGCGGAAATATCACCAGACGGAAATGTCACTCTAATCAAAGATTAAATTAAACTAAATAAAAATAAAACCCAATTATACTAATCCAAGATATCCAAAAAGAGGCAAAACAACCTCATAATCCCAATATATATTAAATATAAAATAAAATAAGATGTCTCAAAAATCTTAAATAGCCTTTCTCTCATTTCCCATAACACGAAATAATCACCCCGCAAAATATATCAACAAAGATCCTGATCGGTGGGAGTAACTAACGGCTCTCCCGGCTCAATTAGGATTCATATAAGAGTTATAAAAGCCTTAATAATTAAGTCACATAATAACATCTCAATAGTAAACTTCAGATAATCAAATAAAACACTTAAACAAATATAATACAACATGCTTAATATAAATAGAGTAAAGATAACAAAATAACAAAATGGATAAATATCTTATATATATAAACTCAAGTCTCTCAACAACATAAACCATCAAAGTTTAAAATAATAAAATAATATAATTAGTTTGAGAGAGAGAGGTGAACGCTAGTGGACAACCCCTTCCTATGGTAATGTCGGACAACCTCCGGACAACCTATGGGTTACGTTCCCTACTTTGCTGTGTCTAAGAATGGCCATACTCCCGATCTTTGTGTAGGATTACGTCCCCACCGATCACTCCGACGACAACAAAACCAAGGTATACCCGGGATTACGTCCTATGGTTTGCATGTTCTTCACCTCGGGATTACGTCCCTCCTGTATAATCATGCTCTCAAACAATAATAATAATAAAATAATACTCAATCATCAAATTACACGGATGCCCTTAAGGCCTTACACCAAATCAGCAGAAATCTAGGATCGCAACCCAAGAATATCAAATTAAATAACATTCTTATAAAATAATCATAATAAATAATAATGAAAATAATAACAACAAATAATAGCATTACCTCCAAAATACAATTTAACCAAAACCATCTTAAAATAACTAAAACACTCATAATATATATATAACAACTCATGCAAGCATAACAATAACAATGAATCATCAAACAAGCTAATAGAACATAACTGTATTTATAAAACTTAAAACATAAGTTACTTACTCATATAAATAAAATGAAACACTTACAATGAAGACTTACAAAGTTATCAACGACCAACAACACTTCACAACACATGATTCATGCGAACAAAAAAACAACATCGTCCCAAACCAATGAAGCAATCGAAGAAGAACAACATGTCCCATGACCTCTAACTACAATAAATCTAAGTGTCATTCATCAACAAGCAATACTAACTAAGTCACTAGCATTGATCGTGCCTTACTCTTGAACAAGTCTTCTATGTTAAAACTGATCTTGTACCCACTTAAGATCACATAGCAAACCATGAAGCCAACAAACCATAAAGAATTTGGACTATATAAGCTTATAAGAAACGTATGATAGCAACTAAAAGAAAAACTTAATATCAAACTAAGCATATAAATAATCATATCTAACAAACTACATAATACACAAAGTTGCCATATAATCTTATAATCAATAAACCTCATGAAACAACGAGACAACAAGAAATTATTCCCAACCAAATTCCTAAAATCATACTAACCCAACTTAACTATTAAAACTAGTATAATCCCTATCACGAATTCTAATCGATCTAGGATCGCCGTTAGTTACCTTTGAAGACCTACAATTGCTTGCATTTCGATTATATAATATTTCGTTCCGACCCACGACTTCCAATGATCGAATCTCGGATGTCAAATCGATATGGTCAAAGTAATGTTCCATACGTCCTCGAAGTGTTGTCCAAATTTCGGGATGATACAACGGTTAGATCTCAAGATGTGGTCATTTTTGTGAAGGTGTGACAGGAAAACAAAACCTGGGTGACTCGTCGATTGAAACGAAAGCTGCAGTCGCGTCTTTCCCTCTCTTCAAAAACAAATTACACCACGAGCAAGATCTTTCCGAGTAGATGGATTTTGACTACTCACACGTCCAATTTCGATAAGAGACGAAGGAGATATGGGGCAAACAAGATGGGTGGGAATATGTAGTAACCCAATGAGAGTTTTTGGATCATTTGCTCGATACCAACGTAACATACTCCGTCCTTTTATAAACATAATATAAACAAAATAGAACATTTTACTAAAGAAATGGCGATAGCGGAAATATCGCCGACGGAAATGTCACTCTAATCAAAGATTAAATTAAACTAAATAAAAAATAAAACCCCAATTATACTAATCCAAGATATCCAAAAAGAGGCAAAACAACCTCATAATCCCAATATATATTAAATATAAAATAAAATAAGATGTCTCAAAAATTCTAAATAGCCTTTCTCACATTTCCCATAACACGAAATAATCACCGCCAAAATATATCAACAAACATCCACAATCGGTGGGGAGTAACTATGACTCTCCCATTTCAATTAGGATTCATATAAGAGTTATAAAAGCCTTAATAATTAAGTCACACAAAAACATCTCAATAGTAAACTTGGATAATCAAATAAAACACTTAAATAAATATAATACAACATGCTTAATTTAAATAGAGTAAAGATAACAAAATAACAAAATGGATAAATATCTTATATATATAAACTCAAGTCTCAACAACATAAACCATCAAAGTTTAAAATAATAAAATAATATAATTAGTTTGAGAGAGAAATTTGAACGCTAGTGGACAACCCACTTCTTATGATAATGTCGACAACCTCCGCACAACCTATGGGTTACGTTCATGCTCACTACTACAATGTGGGCGAAAGTCCACTATTAATAAGACACATTTGTTATCCGATAGATGGTTATTTAATAAAAAAGAACCTTACTTCTTAAAAACGTGATCTCTTTAATAAGAAAGAAAATAGGCCACTTTGAGGTAAAGGTGGTTTCATTGATTTTCCTAGTTTAAAATTAAAGTTTTATATAACCCTAAACCCTCATTGACTGATCATACTCATCATAGCCATTTTTTTCCTTTCTCCCTTCTTTTACTTCTCTGTACTCTTTCTCCCTTCTCTCTTCTTCCTTCTCCATCTGAGTCGTTCGTCGACGGCTCGAAAGTGCTCTTAAGCTTCGCCATCTGTGTCTCCCTTCTTTGTGCTCCTAAAATTCATGGGTTGTCAGTCGTGATGAGTACTTTCGTCGTGTGTTTCTTCTGATTCATGTGCTCGTTGCCAGCCAAGTTTACTCATCATCATCATCATACACACGCATGCTACTTCAATTTCAGCAAATTTAAGAAATTTTCAAGGTAATCGCGGTGCTTTAATTTGATTTTATTTGTTAATTTAACCAATTGATTGACTTTTTATCACCATTTTCTGGTTAGATTTTTGAGAAATTGATTTGTTAGGGTTTTGGATCTATGAAAATCAGAAAAGCAGATGGAGAATCATAAGAGGCAAAAACTGATAACAATACCGACAAGGCCAATTAGGGCTTTTTTTAAGAAAGTTTTTGTATTTACTGGATTTTTGATTTTTTTGGTTTGCTAAATGTTGTTATTGCATTTGTTGATGAACAATTTATTAATCACATTTTTGTCTACAATTTTATATGGGTTATTGTTGTCCTGGAAATTTCAGTGGCATTAGTCATCGATTTATTTAGTTTGCTAGATGTTATTGTATTTGTGAATGAACAAAGTAGTTTGCTAAATGTTGTTATGACCCCTTTTCCTTCACTTTGATTTCGCCACCCATGTTCTGGTTAATATGTATGTATTTCAGAGTTGTGAAGACTGTTGCTTCAAAAAAGAAGCCTGTAAGTTTTCTCTTTCTCATACACTCTATTAGATATTTAGATGTTAGTTTTGTGTTATTTATTTTGGTCAATTGATTTATGTCGTGTTATAGAATAATTGCCAGAAGAAAATAATATATTGTTGTATGGATTGATGGGATTATAGAATTTTGTAAATGTAAGATGATCTAGGTATTGATACATAGATGATGTATTAGTCTCATCTTGATGTTTCAGATTGGTATTTGTAGTGTAGCTTATTGTTCAGTTGAATAGTTTGGTGTACAGATTGGTGTTCTATGGTTAAGGATTAGAATGTTGAATGTCGTAAGAGAAGAGTAGCATTGTTTGTAATGTAATGGTCAAATACTAAAATGTTGTGCTAGTTTTTGTCGTTACAATTTATCTGAAGGAAACTTGGGAATCTGAAAAAATATAGGTGTAAGTTGTTTAGAAGTGTATCATGAAGCTTTGGAGTTTAGTGTAGCATCGTTAGAAATGTCTGTATGCATATTGATTTTGTGATTTTTTTTATAGGAGAAGGCTACAAACCCTTTGTTGAGATGAGACCCAATCAATTTGGAATTGGTTGTGCTCTTCTACAAAAGAAGGATCTCACCAGATTCATCAATGGTGTCGTGTGGTTCAAATTCATAGGAAGAGAAGGATTTTGAAGCAGCGTGTGAAGGTTCCTCCAGCTATCAATCAGTACACCAATGCACTTGACAAGAACCTTGTTTTTAGCTTAATTTAGATTTTTAGTACTGCTTGTGCTTGGGGAGCTTAGATTATTATGTAGCTTTTTCCCATTTTTTCTTTATTTTGACAATTTTTATGTAGTTGCTACATTGTACTTGTATAGCTTTGAGCTAGCAAATTTCTCTTAATTTCAATGTCGAAGCATTTGTAAGAAATGTGGCACTTCTTTGAATGTTCTTTTTGTTTAGTTTTTATCAATAATTACGCAAGTAAAGGATGCTGAGAATAAGAGGGAATATATGTAAATTTTTGGGGAAAAAAAAGCCAACGTAAACCACTATTATAATTATGTTGAGTAAAGAGACCACCTAACAAATATAAGTGGCCTCTTTAATGGACCTAAAGAGACCACTTATCTGCCTAAGTGACCTCTTGGTAGAATCAAAGATACCACGTGATTCAATTAAGTGGTTTCTTTTCCTTCTTGCATATCTCTTCTATCCAGCACCTAAGTGACCATTAATTTTTTATAGTGGTCTCTTTTTATTATTTAAAAAACCACCTCTAAAAAGTGGTCTTTTATATAAAGAGACCAGTGAGCTAGAGACCACCTCTCAAGTGGTCTCTAAGGGGATTTTTAGGTGGTCTCTTTGAATATTTTTGTAGTAGTGCCACCTGCCTGTGTCCAAGAATGGCCATACTCCCGATGCGGTGTTGGATTACGTCCCCACCGTCCTCTCGGACGACAACAAAACCAAGGTATACCCAGGATTACGTCCTATGGTTTGCATGTTCTTCACCTCGGGATTACGTCCCTCCCGATAATCTTGCTCTCAAACAATAATAATAATAAAATAATACTCAATCATCAAATTACACGGATGCCCTTAAGGTCTTACACCAAATCAGCAGAAATCTAGGATCGCAACCCAAGAATTTCAAATTAAATAACATTCTCTGAAAATAATCATAATAAATAATAATGAGAATAATAACAGCAAATATTAGCATTACCTCCAAAATACAATTTAACCAAAACCATCTTAAAATAACTAAAACACTCATAATATATATATATATAACAACTCATGTAAGCATAACAATAACAATGAATCATCAAACAAGCTAATAGAACATAACTGAATTTATAAAACTTAAAACATAACTTCCTTACTCATATAAATAAAATGAAACACATACAGCAAGACTTACAAAGTTGTCAACGACCAACAACACTTCACAACACATGATTCATGCGAACAAAAAAACAACATCGTCCCAAACCAGCAAGCAAGCGAAGAAGAACAACATGTCCCATGACCTCTAACTACAATAAATCTAAGTGTCATTCATCAACAAGCAACACTAACAAAGTAACTAGCATTGATCCTGCCTTACTCTTGAACAAGTCTTCTATGTTAAAACTGATCTTGTACCAACTTAAGTTCACATAGCAAACCATGAAGCCAACAAACCATAAAGAATTTGGACTATATAATCTTATAAGAAACGTATGATAGCAACTAAAAGAAAAACTTAATATCAAGCTAAGGATATAAATAATCATATCTAACAAACTACATAATACACAAACAGCCATATAATCATATAATCAATAAACCTCATGAAACAACGAGACAACAAGAAATTATTCCCAACCAAATTCCTAAAATCATACTAACCCAACTTAACTATTAAAACTAGTATAATTCCTATACGAATACTAATCGATCTAGGATCGCCGTTAGTTACCTTTGAAGACCTCCAATTGCTTGCATTTCGATTATATACTTGTTACGTTCCGACCACGACTCCCATCGATCTGAATCTCGGATGCCTAATCGATCTGGTCAAAGTAATGTTCCATACGTCCTCAACGTGTTGTCCAAATTTCAGGATGATCCAACGGTTAGCTCTCAAGATATGGTCATTTTTGTGAAGGTGTGACAGGAAAACAAAACCGGGTGACTCGTCTGATTAAAACGAAAACTGCAGTCGCATCTTTCCCTCTCTTTAAAAACAAATTACACCACGAGCAAGATCTTTCCGAGTAGATGGATTTTGACTACTCACACGTCCAATTCCAATAAGAGACGAAGGAGATATGGGGCAAACAAGATGGGTGGGAATATGTAGTAACCCAATGAGAGTTTTTGGATCATTTGCTCGATACCAAGCGTAACACTCCGTCCTTTTATAAACATAATATAAATAAAATAGAACATTTTATTAAAGAAATGGCGATAGCGGAAATATCGCCTGACGGAAATGTCACTCTAATCAAAGATTAAATTAAACTAAATAAAAATAAAACCCAATTATACTAATCCAAGATATCCAAAAAGAGGCAAAACAACCTCATAATCCCAATATATATTAAATATAAAATAAAATAAGATGTCTCAAAAATTCTAAATAGCCTTTCTCACATTTCCCATAACACGAAATAATCACCTGCAAAATATATCAACAAACATCCACAATCAGTGGGGAGTAACTAACAGCTCTCCCAGCTCAATTAGGATTCATATAAGAGTTATAAAAGCCTTAATAATTAAGTCACACAAAAACATCTCAATAGTAAACTTCAGATAATCAAATAAAACACTTAAATAAATATAATACAACATGCTTAATTTAAATAGAGTAAAGATAACAAAATAACAAAATGGATAAATATCTTATATATATAAACTCAAGTCTCAACAACATAAACCATCAAAGTTTAAAATAATAAAATAATATAATTAGTTTGAGAGAGAGAGAGCTGAACGCTAGTGGACAACCCACTTCTTATGATAATGTCAGACAACCTCCAGACAACCTATGGGTTACGTTCCCACCTGCCTGTGTCCAAGAATGGCCATACTCCCGATGCGGTGTTGGATTACGTCCCCACCGTCCTCTCGGACGACAACAAAACCAAGGTATACCCAGGATTACGTCCTATGGTTTGCATGTTCTTCACCTCGGGATTACGTCCCTCCCGATAATCTTGCTCTCAAACAATAATAATAATAAAATAATACTCAATCATCAAATTACACGGATGCTCTTAAGGCCTTACACCAAATCAGCAGAAATCTAGGATCGCAACCCAAGAATTTCAAATTAAATAACATTCTCTGAAAATAATCATAATAAATAATAATGAGAATAATAACAGCAAATATTAGCATTACCTCCAAAATACAATTTAACCAAAACCATCTTAAAATAACTAAAACACTCATAATATATATATAACAATTCATGTAAGCATAACAATAACAATGAATCATCAAACAAGCTAATAGAACATAACTGAATTTATAAAACTTAAAACATAACTTCCTTACTCATATAAATAAAATGAAACACTTACAGCAAGACTTACAAAGTTGTCAACGACCAACAACACTTCACAACACATGATTCATGCGAACAAAAAAACAACATCGTCCCAAACCAGCAAGCAAGCGAAGAAGAACAACATGTCCCATGACCTCTAACTACAATAAATCTAAGTGTCATTCATCAACAAGCAACACTAATAAAGTAACTAGCATTGATTCTGCCTTACTCTTGAACAAGTCTTCGATGTTAAAACTGATCTTGTACCCACTTAAGTTCACATAGCAAACCATGAAGCCAACAAACCATAAAGAATTTGGACTATATAATCTTATAAGAAACGTATGATAGCAACTAAAAGAAAAACTTAATATCAAGCTAAGGATATAAATAATCATATCTAACAAACTACATAATACACAAACAGCCATATAATCATATAATCAATAAACCTCATGAAACAACGAGACAACAAGACATTATTACCAACCAAATTCCTAAAATCATACTAACCCAACTTAACTATTAAAACTAGTACAATTCCTATACGAATACTAATCGATCTAGGATCGCCGTTAGTTACCTTTGAAGACCTCTAATTGCTTGCATTTCGATTATATACTGTTCTGTTCCGACCACGACTCCCATCGATCTGAAGCTCGGATGCCTAATCGACCAGGTCAAAATAATGTTCCATACGTCCGCAACGTGTTGTCCAAATTTCAGGATGATCCAACGGTTAGCTCTCAAGATATGGTCATTTTTGTGAAGGTGTGACAGGAAAACAAAACCGGGTGACTCGTCTGATTAAAACGAAAACTGCAGTCGCATCTTTCCCTCTCTTTAAAAACAAATTACACCACGAGCAAGATCTTTCCGAGTAGATGGATTTTGACTACTCACACGTCCAATTCCAATAAGAGACGAAGGAGATATGGGGCAAACAAGATGGGTGGGAATATGTAGTAACCCAATGAGAGTTTTTGGATCATTTGCTCTGATACCAACTGTAACACTCCGTCCTTTTATAAACATAATATAAACAAAATAGAACATTTTATTAAAGAAATGGCGATAGCGGAAATATCGCCTGACGGAAATGTCACTCTAATCAAAGATTAAATTAAACTAAATAAAAACAAAACCCAATTATACTAATCCAAGATATCCAAAAAGAGGCAAAAAACCCTCATAATCCCAATATATATTAAATATAAAATAAAATAAGATGTCTCAAAAATTCTAAATAGCCTTTCTCACATTTCCCATAACACGAAATAATCACCTCGCAAAATATATCAACAAACATCCACAATCGGTGGGGAGTAACTAATGCTCTCTCCCGGCTCAATTAGGATTCATATAAGAGTTATAAAAGCCTTAATAATTAAGTCACACAAAAACATCTCAATAGTAAACTTCAGATAATCAAATAAAACACTTAAATAAATATAATACAACATGCTTAATTTAAATAGAGTAAAGATAACAAAATAACAAAATGGATAAATATCTTATATATATAAACTCAAGTCTCAACAACATAAACCATCAAAGTTTAAAATAATAAAATAATATAATTAGTTTGAGAGAGAGAGAGCTGAACGCTAGTGGACAACCCACTTCTTATGATAATGTCAGACAACCTCC
Organism: Beta corolliflora; assembly: GCA_947648045.1. NCBI lineage: Eukaryota > Viridiplantae > Streptophyta > Magnoliopsida > Caryophyllales > Amaranthaceae > Beta > Beta corolliflora. The sequence continues at coordinate 165,175 of CANSZD010002882.1, forward strand.
AGACAACCTATGGGTTACGTTCCCACTCGCTCTGTGTCCAAGAATGGCCATACTCCCGATGCGGTGTTGGATTACGTCCCCACCGTCCTCTCGACGACAACAAAACCAAGGTATACCCGGGGATTACGTCCTATGGTTTGCATGTTCTTCACCTCGGGATTACGTCCCTCCCGATAATCTTGCTCTCAAACAATAATAATAATAAAATAATACTCAATCATCAAATTACACGGATGCCCTTAAGGCCTTACACCAAATCAGCAGAAATCTAGGATCGCAACCCAAGAATTTCAAATTAAATAACATTCTCTTAAAATAATCATAATAAATAATAATGAGAATAATAACAGCAAATATTAGCATTACCTCCAAAATACAATTTAACCAAAACCATCTTAAAATAACTAAAACACTCATAATATATATATAACAACTCATGTAAGCATAACAATAACAATGAATCATCAAACAAGCTAATAGAACATAACTGAATTTATAAAACTTAAAACATAACTTCCTTACTCATATAAATAAAATGAAACACTTACAGCAAGACTTACAAAGTTGTCAACGACCAACAACACTTCACAACACATGATTCATGCGAACAAAAAAACAACATCGTCCCAAACCAGCAAGCAAGCGAAGAAGAACAACATGTCCCATGACCTCTAACTACAATAAATCTAAGTGTCATTCATCAACAAGCAACACTAACAAAGTAACTAGCATTGATTCTGCCTTACTCTTGAACAAGTCTTCTATGTTAAAACTGATCTTGTACCCACTTAAGTTCACATAGCAAACCATGAAGCCAACAAACCTTAAAGAATTTGGACTATATAATCTTATAAGTAACGTATGATAGCAACTAAAAGAAAAACATAATATCAAGCTAAGGATATAATTAATCATATCTAACAAACTACATAATACACAAACATCCATATAATCATATAATCAATAAACCTCATGAAACAACGAGACAACAAGAAATTATTCCCAACCTAATTCCTAAAATCATACTAACCCAACTTAACAATTAAAACTAGTATAATCCCTATACGAATACTAATCGATCTAGGATCGCCGTTAGTTACCTTTGAAGACCTCCAATTGCTTGCATTTCCATTATATAATGTTCTGTTTCGACCAAGACTCCCAATGATCTAAAGCTCAGATGTCAAATCCGTCGGGTCAAAGTAATGTTCTATACGTCCTCGACGTGTGGTCCAAATTTCAGGATGATCCAACGGTTACATCTCAAGATGTGGTCATTTTTGTGAAGGTGTGACAGGAAAACAAAACCGGGTGACTCGTCTGATTGAAACAAAAACTGCAGTCGCGTCTTTCCCTCTCTTCAAAAACAAATTACACCACGAGCAAGATCTTTCCGAGTAGATGGATTTTGACTACTCACACGTCCAATTCCGATAAGAGACGAAGGAGATATGGAGCAAACAAGATGGGTGGGAATATGTAGTAACCCAATGAGAGTTTTTGGATCATTTGCTCTGATACCAACTGTAACACTCCGTCCTTTTATAAACATAATATAAACAAAATAGAACATTTTTTTAAAGAAATGGCTATAGCGGAAATATCGCCTGACGGAAATGTCACTCTAATCAAAGATTAAATTAAACTAAATAACAATAAAACTCAATTATACTAATCCATGATATCCAAAAAGAGGGAAAACAACCTCATAATCCCAATATATAGTAAATATAAAATAAAATAAGATGTCTCAAAAATCCTAAATAGCCTTTCTCTCATTTCCCATAACACGAAATAATCACCTGCAAAATATATCAACAAACATCCACAATCAGTGGGGAGTAACTAACAGCTCTCCCATCTCAATTAGAATTCATATAAGAGTTATAAAAGCCTTAATAATTAAGTCACCCAAAAACATCTCAATAGTAAACTTCAGATAATCAAATACGACACTTAAACAAATATAATACAACATGCTTAATATAAATAGAGTAAAGATAACAAAATAACAAAATGGATAAAATATATATATATATAAACTCAAGTCTCAACAACATAAACCATCAAAGTGTAAAATAATTAAATAATATAATTAGTTTGAGAGAGAGAGAGCTGAACGCTAGTGGACAACCCACTTCTTATGGTAATGTCAGACAACCTCCAGACAACCTATGGGTTACGTTCCCTACTGCCTGTGTCTAAGAATGACCATACTCCCGATGCGGTGTAGGATTAAGTCCCCACCGACCTCTCGGACGACAACAAAACCAAGGTATACCCAGGTTTACGTCCTATGGTTTGCATGTTCTTCACCTCGGGATTACGTCCCTCCCGATAATCTTGCTCTCAAACAATAATAATAATAAAATAATACTCAATCATCAAATTACACGGATGTCTTTAAGGCCTTACACCAAATCAGCAGAAATCTAGGATTGCAGCCCAAGAATTTCAAATTAAATAACATTCTCTTAAAATAATCATAATAAATAATAATGAGAATAATAACAACAAATAATAGCATTACCTCCAAAATACAATTTAACCAAAACCATCTTAAAATAACTAAAACACTCATAATATATATATAACAACTCATGCAAGCATAACAATAACAATGAATCATCAAACAAGCTAATAGAACATAATTGTATTTATAAAACATAAAACATAACTTACTTACTCATATAAATAAAATGAAACACTTACAGCAAGACTTACAAAGTTATCAACGACCAACAACACTTTACAACACATGATTCATGCGAACAAAAAAACAACATCGTCCCAAACCAGCAAGCAAGCGAAGAAGAACAACATGTCCCATGACCTCTAACTACAATAAATCTAAGTGTCATTCATCAACAAGCAACACTAACTAAGTAACTAGCATTGATCCTGCCTTACTCTTGAACAAGTCTTCTATGTTAAAACTGATCTTGTACCCACTTAAGTTCACATAGCAAAACCATGAAGCCAACAAACCATAAAGAATTTGGACTATATAAGCTTATAAGAAACGTATGATAGCAACTAAAAGAAAAAGTTAATATCAAGCTAAGGATATAAATAATCATATATAACAAACTACATAATACACAAACATCCATATAATCATATAATCAATAAACCTCATGAAACAACGAGACAACAAGAAATTATTCCCAACCAAATTCCTAAAATCATACTAACCCAACTTAACTATTAAAACTAGTATAATCCCTATACGAATAATAATCGATCTAGGATCGCCGTTAGTTACCTTTGAAGACCTCCAATTGCTTGCATTTCCATTATATACTGTTATGTTCCGACCACGACTACCAATTATTTGAAGCTCGGATGCCAAATCTCTCTGGTAAAAGTAATGTTCCATACGTCCTCAACGTGTTGTCCAAATTTCAGGATGATCCAACGGTTAGATATCAAGATATGGTCATTTTTGTGAAGGTGTGACAGGAAAACAAAACCGGGTGACTCGTCTGATTGAAACGAAAACTGCAGTCGCGTCTTTCCCTCTCTTCAAAAACAAATTACACCACGAGCGAGATCATTCCGAGTAGATGGATTTTGACTACTCACACGTCCAATTCCGATAAGAGACGAAGGAGATATGGGGCAAACAAGATGGGTGGGAATATGTAGTAACCCAATGAGAGTTTTTGGATCATGTGCTCTGATACCAACTGTAACACTCCGTCCTTTTATAAACATAATATAAACAAAATAGAACATTTTTTTAAAGAAATGGCGATAGCGGAAATATCGCCTGACGGAAATGTCACTCTAATCAAAGATTAAATTAAACTAAATAACAATAAAACTCAATTATACTAATCCAATATATCCAAAAAGAGGCAAAACAACCTCATAATCCCAATATATAGTAAATATAAAATAAAATAAGATGTCTCAAAAATCCTAAATAGCCATTCTCTCATTTCCCATAACACGAAATAATCACCTGCAAAATTTATCAACAAACATCCACAATCAGTGGGGAGTAACTAACAGCTCTCCCAGCTCAATTAGGATTCATATAAGAGTTATAAAAGCCTAAATAATTAAGTCACACAAAAACATCTCATTAGTAAACTTCAGATAATCAAATAAGACACTTAAACAAATATAATACAACATGCTTAATATAAAAGGATATTATCTCAGGTAACCCTGACATATATGCCTTTTTCCAATATAACCCCGACTTTGACAGCCCTATCTCCGATAACCCTGAACTTGGTTTTTGTTATTAAATTGGACGGAATTAGAGACGGCGTTAAGTACTCTCTAATTTTGTTTGACTTTTGCTAAATTCATCTCTTTCTCTCTCTTGTTCTTCATCTCTTCTCAAGCCCATCATTCTTGTGATACTTATAATAACACAAGAAATCAAATCATCAATACATAATACCCAAATTTCAGAATTCATAATCTCAATAATAACCTCCAACATGAGAAGAATAGAAGGAGAAGAAGAGAGGGGTATAGTACCAATAAGGGCGACGCGGTGGCAAGCACCACCACCAGCCACGAGCACGTAAAAACACGAAGGAAGATCGAGCGAGCTCCCGGCGATGGTAGCGACAACCGGTAGGCAGTGGCGGCGAGCAACGATCGCACCCAACACCACAACCACCACGAAGAGGAGAGAGAAGACACGAACAGGGAAACGAAGCACAGCAGCAGCAACAGCACCGTGCGAGGGGGGGCTGCGCGTGTGGCTACCGACGTAGGTCGCCGGCGAGAGGAGGGAGGAAGATGACGGAGTGAGCGAGAGAGAAGGGTGAGAGTTTTGGGGCTCTGGGGTTTCTCACGGGGAGGAGAGAGAGAAATGGGGTTGGGGTTTCTTTGGGTGTGAGAAAATAATATGGGGTTGGATTTCCTTTTGGTAATTTTTTTTTTCTAAGATTACCCATTGGAGGAAATCTGGATTTTGTTATGATTTTGGGTAAATGGGTTTGGGGAAAATCTGGATTTTGTTATGAGTTTGGGAAAAATTGATGAAGAGATGAAGAACAAGAAGGAGAAGAGATGAAGAACAGGAGAGAGAAAGAGATGAATTTAGCAAAAGTCAAACCTAGTTAACGGCGTTACAAATTCCGTCCAGTTTAATGACAAAAACCAAGTTCAGAGTTATCGGGGACAGGGCTGCCATAGTCAGGGTTATATTGGAAAAAGGCCTATAAGTCAAGGTTATCTGAGATAATATCCCTAATATAAATAGAGTAAAGATAACAAAATAAAAAAATGGATAAATATCTTATATATATAAACTCAAGTCTCAACAACATAAACCATCAAAGTTTAAAATAATAAAATAATATAATTAGTTTGAGAGAGAGAGCTGAACGCTAGTGGACAACCCACTTCTTATGGTAATGTCAGACAACCTCCAGACAACCTATGGGTTACGTTCCCTACTGCCTGTGTCTAAGAATGGCCATACTCCCGATGCGGTGTAGGATTACGTCCCCACCGACCTCTCGGACAACAATAAAACCAAGGTATACCCAGGATTACGTCCTATGGTTTGCATGTTCTTCACCTCGGGATTACGTCCCTCCGGATAATCTTGCTCTCAAACAATAATAATAATAATAATAAAATCAATCATCAAATTACACGGATGCCCTTAAGGCCTTACTCCAAATCAGCAGAAATCTAGGATCGCAACCCAAGAATTTCAAATTAAATAACATTCTCTTAAAATAATCATAATAAATAATAATGAGAATAATTACAACAAATAATAGCATTACCTCCAAAATACAATTTAACCAAAACCATCTTAAAATAACTAAAACACTCATAATATATATATAACAACTCATGCAAGCATAACAATAACAATGAATCATCAAACAAGCTAATAGAACATAACTGTATTTATAAAACTTAAAACATAACTTACTTACTCATATAAATAAAATGAAACACTTACAGCAAGACTTACAAAGTTATCAACGACCAACAACACTTCACAACACATGATTCATGCGAACAAACAAAAACAACATCGTCCCAAACCAGCAAGCAAGCGAAGAAGAACAACATGTCCCATGACCTCTAACTACTATAAATCTAAGTGTCATTCATCAACAATCAACACTAACTAAGTAACTAGCATTGATCCTGCCTTATTCTTGAACAAGTCTTCTATGTTAAAACTGATTTTGTACCCACTTAAGTTCACATAGCAAACCATGAAGCCAACAAACCATAAAGAATTTGGACTATATAAGCTTATAAGAAACGTATGATAGCAACTAAAAGAAAAACTTAATATCAAGCTAAGGATATAAATAATCATATCTAACAAACTACATAATACACAAACAGCCATATAATCATATAATCAATAAACCTCATGAAACAACGAGACAACGAGAAATTATTCCCAACCAAATTCCTAAAATCATACTAACCCAACTTAACTATTAAAACTAGTATAATCCCTATACGAATAATAATCGATCTAGGATCGCCGTTAGTTACCTTTGAAGACCTCCAATTACTTGCATTTCCATTATATACTGTTCTGTTCCGACCACGACTACCAACTATCTGAAGATCGCATGCCAAATCGTTCCGGTCAAAGTAATGTTCCATACGTCCTCAACGTGTTGTCCAAATTTCAGGATGATCCAACAGTTAGATATCAAGATATGGTCATTTTTGTGAAGGTGTGACAGGAAAACAAAACCGGGTGACTCGTCTGATTGAAACGAAAACTGCAGTCACGTCTTTCCCTCTCTTCAAAAAACAATTACACCACAATCAAGATCTTTCCGAGTATATGGATTTTGACTACTCACACGTCCAATTCCGATAAGAGACGAAGGAGATATGGGGCAAACAAGATGGGTGGGAATATGTAGTAACCCAATGAGAGTTTTTGGATCATTTGCTCTGATACCAACTGTAACACTCCGTCCTTTTATAAACATAATATAAACAAAATAGAACATTTTTTTAAAGAAATGGCGATAGCGGAAATATCGCCTGACGGAAATGTCACTCTAATCAAAGATTAAATTAAACTAAATGAAAATAAAACTCAATTATACTAATCCAAGATATCCAAAAAGAGGCAAAACAACCTCATAATCCCAATATATAGTAAATATAAAATAAAATAAGATGTCTCAAAAATCCTAAATAGCCTTTCTCTCATTTCCCATAACACGGAATAATCACCTGCAAAATATATCAACAAACATCCACAATCAGTGGGGAGTAACTAACAGCTCTCCCAGCTCAATTAGGATTCATATAAGAGTTATAAAAGCCTTAATAATTAAGTCACACAAAAACATCCCATTAGTAAACTTCCGATAATCAAATAAGACACTTAAACAAATATAATACAACAGGCTTAATATAAATAGAGTAAAGATAACAAAATAACAAAATGGATAAATATCTTATATATATAAACTCAAGTCTCAACAACATAAACCATCAAAGTTTAAAATAATAAAATAATATAATTAGTTTGAGAGAGAGAGAGCTGAACGCTAGTGGACAACCCACTTCTTATGGTAATGTCAGACAACCTCCAGACAACCTATGGGTTACGTTCCCTACTGCCTGTGTCTAAGAATGGCCATACTCCCGATGCGGTGTAGGATTACGTCCCCACCGACCTCTCGGACGACAACAAAACCAAGGTATACCCAAGATTACGTCCTATGGTTTGCATGTTCTTCACCTCGGGATTACGTCCCTCCGGATAATCTTGCTCTCAAACAATAATAATAATAATAAAATAATACTCAATCATCAAATTACACGGATGCCCTTAAGGCCTTACACCAAATCAACAGAAATCTAGGATCGCAACCCAAGAATTTCAAATTAAATAACATTCTCTTAAAATAATCATAATAAATAATAATGAGAATAATAACAACAAATAATAGCATTACCTCCAAAATACTATTTAACCAAAACCATCTTAAAATAACTAAAACACTCATAATATATATATATAACAACTCATGCAAGCATAATAATAACAATGAATCATCAAACAAGCTAATAGAACATAACTGTATTTATAAAACTTAAAACATAACTTACTTACTCATATAAATAAAATGAAACACTTACAAAGAAGACTTACAAAGTTATCAACGACCAACAACACTTCACAACACATGATTCATGCGAACAAAAAAACAACATCGTCCCAAACCAGGAAGCAAGCGAAGAAGAACAACATGTCCCATGACCTCTAACTACAATAAATCTAAGTGTCATTCATCAACAAGCAACACTAACTAAGTAACTAAATTCACAATTTTGACCCTACATTCTAAGTGACGTTTTTATGTTGTTTTTATGAATGAAAACTGAAAATAAGAAGTAAAAACAAGGATAGTACTCTTGATTCTCGCAGGAATTAGAGGGTCTCTTCCTAATCGCAATTAGAAGATGAATACAAGTCGCAACAAGTATTGTTTTGGTTAACAACCGAAATAAGCAACGCTCACAAATTCTCAAATCAATTCATCTCTCTTTTATTAAGGACTAGACACCTATTTATAATAGAAGCAGCAAGAAAACCTTGCTCCCCAAGTACATCACATGCCACGGATCAACTAGTAAAAAATAAGGAAAGTTTCTCCTAAATTAAAGCCTTGAATCTAGCTAGAACTTAAGGAAACACTTGATTTTGGAAAGCTTTGCAAAACTTTCCATAAATCTTACAAAACCACACGCCTAAGCCTTCCCTTATTACAACTCATCTGCTTGGAGCTTATGTAAATGAATTACAACTGAATTTTTTGGCCCTTAGTTAAAATAAACTACCTTAATTAACTAACTTAACTAATAATAATAATAAAAGACATATTTTTGGTTACATATAAAACCTTCACTTTAAGAGTAAAGTAAAACCATGCAATAATTCTAAGAAAGCAATTTAAGATGATTCGATCTTGCATCATTCTCCCCCTGTTGAAAAAAAAAAACTTGTCCCCAAGTTCTCGCCATGTATGACAAAAAACCACCAAGAGATCATCCATATGAGACGAATGAACACCACAAAAATCACCAACTGTAGTAGACCACAGATCGAACAATGATTCATGAGACCGTGAACAAACAACTCCATGTCTCGAGGACTTGCATTAGTATGAACATAAACTTTAACTACTTCATGTAATACTATATCTTCCTTGAACAAATCAGATTGAAAACATGAGATAGCTAATCGTTCTTCAATGATTGGAACCTCCAAGATCAAATCTTTGTTGTCCAAATGTGAAAAAGATTCAGTCTTTTCTTCTTCAACATCAAGAACAAATTCTAGAACCTCTTCCGTGGTTTCATCATCAACAAGAATTAGATCTCTGGATTTTTCCTCATGTTTTTTCTCTTTTCGTTGTTGAATCAACATCTCAATTTCCTCTTTATCCTTTTGAAGTCGTGCCAATCTTTCTTCAAGGGTTGGTGGATATCTAAGATCTTGTAGTACTTGTTTAGCCCTTTCAAATCTTTGATAAGCCTCTTGAAAAGAAGTTGATACATCATTGCACATCGAATCCATCATATAAGCAAAAATTCGTTCATACACAAGAATAATTCTCAGATTGACATAAAACTGCCCAGATATTTTGTCGAACATTCAGGCTTTGAAATTCATTCAAAACTACTCAAAATCTTATGAACTTTTGTCAGCACGTAGCGCTATGTGTTTGAAACACTCGACCAAAATTTCACACAAAAATATAAAGCCGATTGTTCGCAGTTTTAATTATCACAAAACTGGTCCAGAATAGCTCGGTTTTGACTAATTATCCAAAACGTGCTTAATCAATTAGCAAATGTTCTTTAAAAATTATGAAACTTTGCAGTCTTAAACTAAACAAAAAGTAGTCCAATTTTAAGCCAAGTAACTCTCAAAAATTCGTTATATACTAGGAGAACGAGTGACCTAAAGTTTACCTTAAAACTGATTGAATCTGCCAGAAAGTTTACGCAAATATTTCTGGTTTCTGTTACTTCGTTATAGCTCTGATTCACACGAAATTTGGATACAACAAACATCAATATGTCTACTTTCACCCTACAAAATTTCAGCACGATCCATGCTTCCACACGCCCTCAAGCTCTGATACCAACTGATATGAATTTCGAATCCGAAAAATTCACAATTTTTACCCTACATTTTAAGTGACGTTTTTATGTTGTTTTTATGAATGAAAACTGAAAATAAGAAGTAAAAATAAGGATAGTACTCTTGATTCTCACAGGAATTAGAGGGTCTCTTCCTAATCGCAATTAGAAGATGAATACAAGTCGCAACATGTATTGTTTTGGTTAACAACCGAAATAAGCAACGCTCACAAATTCTCAAATCAATTCATCTCTCTTTTATTAAGGACTAGACACCTATTTATAATAGGAGCAGCAAGAAAACCTTGCTCCCCAAGTACATCACATGCCACGGATCAACTAGTAAAAAAATAAGGAAAGTTTCCCCTAAATTAAAGCCTAGAATCTAGCTAGAACTTAAGGAAACACTTGATTTAGGAAAGCTTTGCAAAACTTTCCATAAATCTTACAAAACCACACGCCTAAGCCTTCCCTTATTACAACTCATCTGCTTGGAGCTTAAGTAAATGAATTACAACTCAATTTTTCGGCCCTTAGTTAAAATAAACTACTTTAATTAACTAACTTAACTAATAATAATAATAAAAGATATATTTTTGGTTACATGTAAAACCTTCACTTTAAGAGTAAATCCATGCAATAATCCTAAGAAAGCAATTTAAGATGATTCGATCTTGCATCCCCTTAAGGCCTTACACCAAATCAGCAGAAATCTAGGATCGCAACCCAATAATTTCAAATTACATAACATTCTCTTAAAATAATCATAATAAATAATAATGAGAATAAAAACAACAAATAATAGCATTTCCTCCAAAATACAATTTAATCAAAACCATCTTAAAATAACTAAAACACTCATAATATATATATAACAACTCATGCAAGCATAACAATAACAATGAATCATCAAACAAGCTAATAGAACATAACTGTATTTATAAAACTTAAAACATAACTTACTTACTCATATAAATAAAATGAAACACTTACAGCAAGACTTACAAAGTTATCAACGACCAACAACACTTCACAACACATGATTCATGCGAACAAAAAAACAACATCGTCCCAAACCAGCAAGCAAGCGAAGAAGAACAACATGTCCCATGACCTCTAACTACAATAAATCTAAGTGTCATTCATCAACAAGCAACACTAACTAAGTAACTAGCATTGATCCTGCCTTACTCTTGAACAAGTCTTCTATGTTAAAACTGATCTTGTACCCACTTAAGTTCACATAGAAAACCATGAAGCCAACAAACCATAAAGAATTTGGACTACATAAGCTTATAAGAAACGTATGATAGCAACTAAAAGAAAAACTTAATATCAAGCTAAGGATATAAATAATCATATCTAACAAACTACATAATACACAAACAGCCATATAATCATATAATCAATAAACCTCATGAAACAACAAGAAATTATTCCCAACCAAATTCCTAAAATCATACTAACCCAACTTAACTATTAAAACTAGTATAATCCCTATACGAATACTAATCGATCTAGGATCGCCGTTAGTTACCTTTGAAGACCTCCAATTGCTTGCATTTCCATTATATACTGTTCTGTTCCGACCACGACTCCCAACAATATGAAGCTCGGATGCTAAATCAATCTGGTGAAAGTAATGTTCCATACGTCCTCAACGTGTTGTCAAAATTTCAGGATGATCCAACGGATAGATCTCAAGATATGGTCATTTTTGTGAAGGTGTGACAGGAAAACAAAACCGGGTGACTCGTCTGATTGAAACGAAAACTGCAGTCGCGTCTTTCCCTCTCTTCAAAAACAAATTACACCACGAACAAGATCTTTCCGAGTAGATGGATTTTGACTACTCACACGTCGAATTCCGATAAGAGACGAAGGAGATATGGGGCAAACAAGATGGGTGGGAATATGTAGTAACCCAATGAGAGTTTTTGGATCATTTGGTCTGATACCAACTGTAACACTCCGTCCTTTTATAAACATAATATAAACAAAATAGAACATTTTATTAAAGAAATCGCGATAGCAGAAATATCGCCTGACGGAAATGTCACTCTAATCAAAGATTAAATTAAACTAAATAAAAATAAAACCCAATTATACTAATCCAAGATATCCAAAAAGAGGCAAAACAACCTCATAATCCCAATATATATTAAATATAAAATAAAATAAGATGTCTCAAAAATCTTAAATAACCTTTCTCTCATTTCCCATAACACGAAATAATCACTCCGCAAAATATATCAACAAACATCCACAATCAGTGGGGAGTAACTAACGACTCTCCCAATTTCAATTAGGATTCATATAAGAGTTATAAAAGCCTTAATAATTAAGTCACACAAAAACATCTCAATAGTAAACTTCAGATAATCAAATAAAACACTTAAACAAATATAATACAACATGCTTAATATAGATAGAGTAAAGATAACAAAATAACAAAATGGATAAATATCTTATATATATAAACTCAAGTCTCAACAACATAAACCATCAAAGTTTAAAATAATAAAATAATATAATTAGTTTGAGAGAGAGAGAGAGCTGAACGCTAGTGGACAACCCACTTCCTATGGTAATGTCGGACAACCTCCCGGACAACCTATGGGTTACGTTCCCTACTGCCTGTGTCTAAGAATGGCCATACTCCCGATGCGGTGTAGGATTACGTCCCCATCGACCTCTCGGACGACAACAAAAACCAAGGTATACCCAGGATTACGTCCTATGGTTTGCATGTTCTTCACCTCGGGATTACGTCTCTCCAGACAATCTTGCTCTCAAACAATAATAATAATAAAATAATACTCAATCATCAAATTACACGGATGCCCTTAAGGCCTTACACCAAATCAGCAGAAATCTAGGATCGCAACCCAAGAATTTCAAATTAAATAACATTCTCTTTAAATAATCATAATAAATAATAATGAGAATAATAACAACAAATAATAGCATTACCTCCAAAATACAATTTAACCAAAACCATCTTAAAATAACTAAAACATTCATAATATAAATATAACAACTCATGCAAGCATAACAATGACAATGAATCATCAAACAAGCTAATAGAACATAACTGTATTTATAAAACTTAAAACATAACTTACTTACTCATATAAATAAAATGAAACACTTACAGCAAGACTTACAAAGTTATCAACGACCAACAACACTTCACAACACATGATTCATGCGAACAAAAAAACAACATCGTCCCAAACCAGCAAGCAAGCGAAGAAAAACAACATGTCCCATGACCTCTAACTACAATAAATCTAAGTGTCATTCATCAACAAGCAACACTAACTAAGTAACTAGCATTGATCCTGCCATACTCTTGAACATGTCTTCTATGTTAAAACTGATCATGTACCCACTTAAGTTCACATAGAAAACAATGAAGCCAACAAACCATAAAGAATTTGGACTATATAAGCTTATAAGAAACGTATGATAGCAACTAAAAGAAAAACTTAATATCAAGCTAAGGATATAAATAATCATATCTAACAAACTACATAATACACAAACAGCCATATAATCATATAATCAATAAACCTCATGAAACAACGAGACAATAAGAAATTATTCCCAACCAAATTCCTAAAATCATACTAACCCAACTTAACTATTAAAACTAGTATAATCTCTATACGAATACTAATCGATCTAGGATCGCCGTTAGTTACCTTTGAAGACCTCCAATTGCTTGCATTTCCATTATATACTGTTCTGTTCCGACCACGACTCCCAACTATTTGATGATCGGATGCTAACTCGCTCTGGTCAAAGTAATGTTCCATACGTCCTCAACGTGTTGTCAAAATTTCAGGATGATCCAACGGTTAGATATCAAGATATGGTCATTTTTGTGAAGGTGTAACAGGAAAACAAAACCGGGTGACTCGTCTGATTGAAAAGAAAACTGCAGTCGCGTCTTTCCCTCTATTCAAAAAACAAATTACACTACGAGCAAGATCTTTCCGAGTAGATGGATTTTGACTACTCACACGTCCAATTCCGATAAGAGACGAAGGAGATATGGGGCAAACAAGATGGGTGGGAATATGTAATAACCCAATGAGAGTTTTTGGATCATTTGCTCTGATACCAACTGTAACACTCCGTCCTTTTATAAACATAATATAAACAAAATAGAACATTTTATTAAAGAAATGGCGATAGTGGAAATATCGCCTGACGGAAATGTCGCTCTAATCAAAGATTAAATTAAACTAAATAAAAATAAAACCCAATTATACTAATCCAAGATATCCAAAAAGATGCAAAACAACCTCATAATCCCAATATATATTAAATATAAAATAAAATAAGTTGTCTCAAAAATCCTAAATATCCTTTCTCTCATTTCCCATAACACGAAATAATCACCTGCAAAATATATCAACAAACATCCACAATCAGTGGGGAGTAACTAACAGCTCTCCCAGCTCAATTAGGATTCATATAAGAGTTATAAAAGCCTTAATAATTAAGTCACACAAAAACATCTCAATAGTAAACTTCAGATAATCAAATAAAACACTTAAACAAATATAATACAACATGCTTAATATAAATAGAGTAAAGATAACAAAATAAGAAAATGGATAAATATCTTATATATATAAACTCAAGTCTCAACAACATAAACCATCAAAGTTTAAAATAATAAAATAATATAATTAGTTTGAGAGATAGAGAGCTGAATGCTAGTGGACAACCCACTTCCTATGGTAATGTCAAACAACCTCCAGACAACCTATGGGTTACGTTCCCTACTGTCTGTGTCTAAGAATGGCCATACTCCCGATGCGGTGTAGGATTACGTCCCCATCGACCTCTCGGACGACAACAAAACAAAGGTATACTCAGGATTACGTCCTATGGTTTGCATGTTTTTCACCTCGGGATTACGTCTCTCCGGATAATCTTGCTCTCAAACAATAATAATAATAAAATAATACTCAATCATCAAATTACACGGATGCCCTTAAGGCCTTACACCAAATCAGCAGAAATCTAGGATCGCAACCCAAGAATTTCAAATTAAATAACATTCTCTTAAAATAATCATAATAAATAATAATGAGAATAATAACAACAAATAATAGCATTACCTCCAAAATACAATTTAACCAAAACCATCTTAAAATAATTAAAACACTCATAATATATATATATATAACAACTCATGCATGCATAACAATAACAATGAATCATCAAACAAGCTAATAGATCATAACTGTATTTATAATACTTAAAACATAACTTACTTACTCATATAAATAAAATGAAACACTTACAGCAAGACTTACAAAGTTATCAACGACCAACAACACTTCACAACACATGATTCATGCGAACAAAAAAACAACATCGTCCCAAACCAGCAAGCAAGCGAAGAAGAACAACATGTCCCATGACCTCTAACTACAATAAATCTAAGTGTCATTCATCAACAAGCAACACTAACTAAGTAACTAGCATTGATCCTGCCTTACTCTTGAACATGTCTTCTATGTTAAAACTGATCATGTACCCACTTAAGTTCACATAGAAAACAATGAAGCCAACAAACCATAAAGAATTTGGACTATATAAGCTTATAAGAAACGTATGATAGCAACTAAAAGAAAAACTTAATATCAAGCTAAGGATATAAATAATCATATCTAACAAACTACATAATACACAAACAGCCATATAATCATATAATCAATAAACCTCATGAAACAACGAGACAACAAGAAATTATTCCCAACCAAATTCTTAAAATTATACTAACCCAACTTAACTATTAAAACTAGTATAATCCCTATACGAATACTAATTGATCTAGGATCGCCGTTAGTTACCTTTGAAGACATCCAATTGCTTGCATTTCCATTATATACTGTTCTGTTCCGACCACGACTCCCAACTATTTGAAACTCGGATGCTAAATCGCTCTGGTCAAAGTAATGTTCCATACGTCCTCAACGTGTTGTCAAAATTTCAGGATGATCCAACGGTTAGATCTCAAGATGTGGTCATTTTTGTGAAGGTGTGACAGGAAAACAAAACCGGGTGACTCGTCTGATTGAAACGAAAACTGCAGTCGCGTATTTCCCTCTCTTCAAAATCAAATTACACCACGAGCAAGATCTTTCCGAGTAGATGGATTTTGACTACTTACACGTCCAATTCCGATAAGAGACGAAGGAGATATGGGGCAAACAAGATGGGTGGGAATATGTAGTAACCCAATGAAAGTTTTTGGATCATTTGCTCTGATACCAACTGTAACACTCCGTCCTTTTATAAACATAATATAAAAAAAATAGAACATTTTATTAAAGAAATGGCGATAGCGGAAATATCGCCTGACGGAAATGTCACTCAAATCAAAGATTAAATTAAACTAAATAAAAATAAAACTCAATTATACTAATCCAAGATATCCAAAAAGAGGCAAAACAACCTCATAATCCCAATATATAGTAAATATAAAATAAAATAAGATGTCTCAAAAATCCTAAATAACCTTTCTCCCATTTCCCATAACACGAAATAATCACCCTCGCAAAATATATCAACAAACATCCACAATCGGTGGGGAGTAACTAACAGCTCTCCCATCTCAATTATGATTCATATAAGAGTTATAAAAATCTTAATAATTAAGTCACACAAAAATATCTCAATAGTAAACTTCAGATAATCAAATAAAACACATAAACAAATATAATACAACATGCTAAATATAAATAGAGTAAAGATAACAAAATAACAAAATGGATAAATATCTTATATATATATAAGCTCAAGTCTCAACAACATAAACCATCAAAGTTTAAAATAATAAAATAATAAATTAGTTTGAGAGAGAGAGAGCTGAACGCTAGTGGACAACCCACTTCCTATGGTAATGTCAAACAACCTCCAGACAACCTATGGGTTACGTTCCCTACTGCCTGTGTCTAAGAATGGCCATACTCCCGATGCGGTGTTGGATTATGTCCCCACTAACCTCTCGGACGACAACAAAACCATGGTATACCTAGGATTACGTCCTATGGTTTGCATGTTCTTCAGCTCGGGATTACGTCCCTCTGGATAATCTTGCTCTCAAACAATAATAATAATAATAAAATAATACTCAATCATTAAATTACACGGATGCCCTTAAGGCCTTACACCAAATCAGCAGAAATCTAGGATCGCAACCCAAGAATTTCAAACTAAATATCATTCTCTTAAAATAATCATAATAAATAATAATGAGAATAATAACAACAAATAATAGCATTACCTCCAAAATACAATTTAACCAAAACCATCTTAAAATAACTAAAACACTCATAATATATATATAACAACTCATGCAAGCATAACAATAACAATGAATCATCAAACAAGCTAATAGAACATAACTGTATTTATAAAACTTAAAACATAACTTACTTACTCATATAAATAAAATGAAACACTTACAGCAAGACTTACAAAGTTATCAACGACCAACAACACTTCGCAACACATGATTCATGCGAACGAAAAAAACAACATCGTCCCAAACCAAGAAGCAAGCGAAGAAGAACATCATGTCCCATGACCTCTAACTACAATAAATCTAAATGTCATTCATCAACAAGCAACACTAACTAAGTAACTAGCATTGATCCTGCCTTACTCTTGAACAAGTCTTCTATGTTAAAACTGATTTTGTACCCACTTAAGTTCACATAACAAACCATGAAGCCAACAAACCATAAAGAATTTGGACTATATAAGCTTATAAGAAACGTATGATAGCAACTAAAAACAAAACTTAATATCAAGCTAAGGATATAAATAATCATATCTAACAAACTACATAATACACAAACCACCATATAATCATATAATCAATAAACCTCATGAAACAACGAGACAACAAGAAATTATTCCCAACCAAATTCCTAAAATCATACTAACCCAACTTAACTATTAAAACTAGTATAATCTCTATACGAATACTAATCGA